>JACCGJ010024169.1:0-19889 GCA_013407085.1 Atriophallophorus winterbourni | reverse complement strand
TCTGACACAGAAGCTTCGTCAGACCAAGGGTGATAGTAAGGACAGGGAACATGATTAAGTAGCGGTCAACCCACCACCACTTATTTGACCTTACCGCTAAACAGCCTATAGTACGCTTACCGTGTGTCACGTCTCGTGGGAATGACCAAGATCAGTGGTCCATTTTCCTCACCGTATGTATCCAAATCAATCCGATGCAAGTGAACACGGTCAAGGTCAGTTGACACAGCTGCCCACATACGTAAAAGTACATTACTAACGGGGTTAAGGTTAACCAATTTTTGAAGAAAAACAATAATCTAATTAACTAGTAGGAATAAGGTGAATAATAACTATTTACCGTCGCAGTAGTACCGAGCGCCAGAATGTGGAGATCTCTACCCCATCCACCTTATTGACTGCCAGTGGACCTGCCTTCGCAATTTCGACCGCCTCCGCATGTAGGCGTTCGCTATACGGTTTAATAGCGCGTCTTAATATTTCCACATTGTCTAGATCGACGCTGTGGCCCGTATCTAAAACGTGCTCCGCCAAGGCGGAATCACGAATAAGGGATTGATATTCCCTCGCATCCCGGGGCTGTCTCCGGACACGCTTTCTATGTTCTTCGATTCTAGTATGAATTTCCCTGGAAGTCTGGCCTATGTAAACACCCGAACAGTCCTTACAGTTGATTCTGTAGATGCTGTTCGTGACGCTAGATGAAGGTGTCTTATCTTTGAGGTTCTGAAACCGAACGAATAGTTTTCCCTTTCTTATAAGTCACGCGTATGGCCGCCTGGTTCAAGATTCTACGTAACGCTTCAGATGTGCATTATACGTAAGGTATACAAACTGTATCTCGCCAATTTTTCTCCGATTTTTCTGACGGGTATCTTGCCTTCATCAATTGGCGTTTTACAAAACTTTTTGGATAACCGTGGTCAATGAGTCTCTGGCTCGCTTCACGGTGCGCCTGTTTACGGTCTCTTTCGTCGCTGCACAGGTGTTCTATCTTATGGAAAATGGAACAAGATATGGATTGACGTGGATACACACTAGGAGTAAAATCGACCACTGATCCTGGTCATTCCCACGAGACGTGACACACCGTGGGCGTACTATATGCTGTTTAGCGGTAAGGTCAAACCAGTGGTGGGGGGTTGACTACTACTTAATCATGTTCCCTGTCCTGACTATCACCCTTGGTCTGACGAAGCTTCTGTGTCCGAAGTGAAATGTTACCCAAAAACTACTCTAACCGATTCCACTCAAATTTCTTTGCATTATGAATACACGATCGGTCCCAAACATATTCCAATCGATTGGTAACCAACTTTGTATTTGCAATTTTGTTTTTTTCACGAAATTTGCAAGCAAAACGTACTACTTACGAGTAATATGCGGAATAAAATCCAATTTTAGGTGAATTGTTTGCAATCCGTCTGTGGAATGAGCTCATTTCGTCAACCGGAAAGACCCGATCAATTCTATCGTTTGTTTACATCATTATTCATCCATGCTGGGTAGGTTTTTGTATTTTTGCTGTATGTCTGCAAAATCTCCGCTATAAAATTGATTCCCATTTCAGTTTTAAAACATTGCCTTTCGTTTATCGCGAGATTGGAACCTTTGTAAAATCAAGTGCTTTCATTATGGTTCCAGTAATGTATACACATCTCGAATATTGGAGTTGAATAGACATGTTTTAGGATTATAAACGGCATTTGTGGTAAAAATTGGTCTACAATAATTTATGCTAATTGAAATTTAGTTAAATTATTTCTCATGTATCCCTCGATCACATTTTTCAAATTATGGTCGGTACCCACATCCAAGTTTGTGCAGAAACTAAAAAGTAGTCATCGATTTTCGAACGTTTTTCTAATCGAACACTTAAGCTTTCCGGTTATTTTTAAACGATGTCATACCATGGAATGGAAAATGGTCGTATTCCGAAAGATCTACTCTATGGTGAGTTGCAATTAGGAAGTCAACCTTGGGCAGGCCGCACTTGCGGTACAAAGACGTTTGCAAAAGAGATATGAACGCTCTTTGCATTGGTCCCGCGAGTTGGGAAGAACTTGCTCTTGACCGCTCACTTTGGAGGTATTGTGTAAAGTGTCGTCTGCAAGCTGGGGAGGAGCAAATACAGCTCTTGGCTGCAGAACGCAGATTACGCCGCCGGCGTGTAACTGGCACCCTACAACAGAGTTCTGACCATCGTTGCAAGCGCTGCGGAAGAGATTGTTCCTCCCGAATCGGACTGTTTAGTCATTCAAGAAGCTGTAAAACATGAAATTCTTGCGATTGTGATGTAGATCCATGGTCGACATCGACCGACGGAGGCCAACAACCCTGAGAGCATTGGAAACCAGGGCTCACGATCCTCACAAAAGGGGCATTTAACACAACAGATGTTACCTTTGTGTTCTCATCCCAATGAAAATAAATGTTCACCTCTATTCAGTGGCAAAGCATGTGATTTTGCTCATGAGATGGGTATCATTAATTATTAAAATTTAGTATTTAACCTGGGTGACGTGTCTACCATCTTTCCTTTATTCTGAAACTCGCCCGACTATATGAAATCAGTGAGTAGTCAGAAGAAAGACGCTTTTTATTCAAACTTTTATGAGAAGATATATATCTATGGCTTTATATTGTATAAATACATCTACGATATATTATGCGATAATTTTTATTTGCATATTTCCAGTTTCCTCCATGTGAGCGTATCGATTATATTTGAGCTTGTATTTTTACGAAACATGGAAAAACGCTTCGGTTGGCTTAGTACAAGCAGTGCCTATCTGTTTGGAGGACATTTCGCGCAGTTATTCGCTGGAACATTCCTACCATACAATGTGAGTTTATAAGGGATGATCTGAACATCGTCTTTGCTACCAGTTTCTTGCAACGTACGAGTAATTGATGAGGAGAATAGGAAAAAAATTATTGTTGATAAAATTATTGTAAAGGCGATACGTGAAACATTTTTGCGTTCATGAACTAAACAGCAAAATATGAAAAATGCATCGTATAGAACCATCCAAAGTCCATGCAATACAAGGATGTTTTAGCATTGCATTATATCGCGCCGTGGTCTTTATTGATCATACTCAATAATACCACTTAATGATTGAATTTAAAATGGTTTTTACATCCGAACAATGCTAGTCTGCGCTAATTTACGGTATAATTCGTTTGCGCAACATGGGATCCTCGGTAAAATCTAGGATGTTTTAACTTTTACGATTAGGATAATGCTGCTTAGCTAGACCAAATAGCTTGGTTGTTTTATTTGGCCTAGGTGCACGATATCGATTATAATTTTCGGAAAAATTGCATGTTTCAACATGCGCTGATGCCGTGCCCTCTCATTTTAGATTTACATGAACGTAAATTCTTGATATACTGAGTTTCAGTCCAAACAGTTGGGTTATGTTTCAATCAATACCAATTGATAATATGTTTGCATTTTAGGATCAGTCAATTATAGTCAATTTGAAGTGAGATGTGTTCAAATACGAAGGTTTAGATGCTATATTGAAATAAACCTACCATCATATATATGGTGAAATTGGGGTAGGTGTGACTCCCAAAACTTACTTAGCAAGCTGAAATGGTTCGATTGGAATGCTTTTATTCTCTGTTAAGAATCCGAATTTGAATACTCCGCCACTGAATTTGCGATGAGCATCTTCTTTCGTTATGGGTGAATAAATAACAATTTTTTAGCGAACGATTTTTCAATCCTACTAAAGAAGTGAGCACAATTTCCACGGAGTAACATCAAGCAACTGTTCCATGCTGTCCTCTGACATGCGCGTTTTGTATACCCAGATGCCGGACATATCAATGACGTAGGCACATATCAGTATCGGTACAAGCTCAAAACTCTACCAGATGTACCCCATGACTAAATATTGTATTAAGAATAGCGTCTACACTATCCATGGCATTGCGGTTATTACGGAAGTACCGATGCTCAAAGTGGACCGTCTTGTCGAGGACTGCAACATCGCATTCTATAAGATTTGAAAACGGAACCGTGTGATTCGACCTGCCGAAAGTGTGGATATGTGGCGCGTATATCTCACTCTTGATTATTCGTCTGACCTCGAAAGCAAATGAGTCGAACGAACATAGTGAAATTCTTATCAGGCCACTGAATGCAACAGCTTGTTCAACATGTGTAGTTGTTTCTTAAGCTTCAAACTGTTCGGAGAGTTTACGTCTGATGAAAACGAATGAAGATTAACACAGAAGAAACAAACACCATTGTAGATTGGAAAATTTTCTAGAAGTTTTTTCAGAGAACACATAATGTCCACGGTTGGTCTATCCCCGCGGAAGACACATTGCGTTTCGAAGTAAATTCCATCAGCTAATCCTGAAGTCGCATCTGCAATGGCTGACTAACCATTTTAGAATGCATTGGGATAAATTTCAGTTCCATGTTTTTTGTAGTTGTATTCCTACTGAGAACGTTGGCTCTACTCGTGAAATTAGATACGTTTTTTTAATTTTTAAGCATTAGATGTAAACACTCACAAATAGAGACTGCTTGAGTATCAGTAGTTTCCCTTAAGGAATTCGTAAGTTCTTTCGCCGGCTTAGACGGTATAAAACAGCTGTTTGATTTGGAGCATGTCGTCCAAGTTATGGTAGAGCATAATCGGTGATTCTATTTGCCTTCTCAAACAACTTGGATCAGTTTCTTCCGTGATACACATAAAAATATACTCAAGAATCAAATATGTTATTGACTTATGAAAATTATGTGGTCGCATTCTCCATGTCTTGGTCTGATTTATATGTAAAACTTCATACGTTGCGATGTGGAAGAAACAGATGAAGCATTAGCCCTGGGCATTGACATCGGTGAAACAACTACCAGGCCTGTTATATCTCACATTGAAACAATAAACCAGCCCAGTGTATTACTTTCTAAGCGTCACGGATGATAACGATGTTCGAATCAACACGTTTGCGCCTGGTCATGTGCTCCAATTCACTCAAAATTCTTTCATAGACCTAACATTCAAAATGACGTCGCAGTTCATCGAGTAACGGAGAAAAAGTTTAATCCTTTTCATTCAATGTGTGCTTATTCTCTCCAGTGTTGCTCGTGAGTTTGGAGTGACCTTGGAAAGAATGTTCCGCAACACCTAGTGAAAACAAATAAAAAAGTGTTTCGTCAACAGAAAAGGGCAGTTATATTATAGTTATTGAAAATTTTGAGAATTCGCGGGAGAAAAGCTATTGTTTAGGTCGATTATTGTAGTGAATTCCGCTCTATTTGTTTTCGACGTGCTTTGATCTTAATCAGTGGCGTTAGGCTCATGGTTTTATGATAGCAACAACTACGGATAGCTCCCCACTATATAAATAAAGCCATTTTCTTCGTCTATATGCACTTTTACATATGTGTGCAACAGTGTCGATCGACCTTGACCATATTCATTTGTGAATACAGACCGTGTTCGGAAATGAATTGCAGAGCTTTGTCTAGTCTGCGTGAGTTGAAACCCCTTGGCTTACCATAGGCTGTTTAACTGTGAGGTCAAGTAGATGTGATGGGTGAAATGCTACTTATTCCAGAATATCACTCTTGGCTTGGCAAAGCTTAATATTTCGAAAAATCTCTCTAACCGATTGTACACAAATTGCTTCACACCATGATTACAAGATCGTGTTAAAACCTAGTCCAATGTCCAACTTACTATTATATTATTATTATTATTATTATTATTATTATTATTATTATTATTATTATTATTATTATTATTATTATTATTATTATTATTATTATTATTATTATTATTATATTATTATATATATAGCAAACCGTATAAAAACCATTATGACACCAAAGTGTGAGCGTTACTAAAGTAGGGAAAGCAAAATGCTCAACAAGGCATGTGACTGATGTTTTAGTATTGAATCCGTTCTCCGAACATACATGTCCCAACATTTTACCTTGTACTCAGACGGATTTCACAAGAATAGTTTCGGTAGGAACATGGCAATCGAACTCTCAGTGAGCGACTGTTTGATCAGGCTCGCAAAACGAACCACGATGTATAAAATCAGAATTATAAATTGATTAGGAGCTACGCGATATGAGGCTTATAGCTAACCAGTTTTTAGCTTCGTGCAATTTACGCAAACATGTCTACCACCGGTTTCTGGCATGTTGCCTCCATTTGGTGGAAACGAAACTTGAAATCGAGGTTGGTTGTTAACATGCTGTTGGATTAGGCTAACCATTATGATTCACTAAGTGCATGGGCTGATCAAGCATGTATAAACTTCACGTCAATTATCCATTTTGTTTCCAATGAAGTCATTAGGTAACGTAACGAATAAGGACGTGTGTGATCGAATCTAGTGAGAACTGTGAAGCATAAAATGAATAACCACGACCACTGCCCACCCAAATGTATATTGGTTTAACGAAAAATCCGTATAAAAATGCATTTCCATCACATGGCAAGGCATACAGATCCTGATAATTCTGTCCGTACCTGATGAGTGCATACAGCACGAAGTCGATCGTAGGGTGTGTATGATGGAAAGACAAGCAAATGAGATTCTTTGATTAACCATGTGTGTCTGGACATATGTGAGTAAACAGGTTGGCTATATCCAACAGTGGATTATAAATTCACACTTTGTTTACCATTTCTGCACTGTTATGAGGCATTCGTATCCTGATTTTGAGGAAATGCTGTTCCAAAGTAGTTTATTCACCAAACCTGTTAACGATAAATTGATTGTATGTCACTCTCTTTCCATTTATAATAAATTTTTCCACTTACATATCTGTATTATTCCAATATTTCAAGTATGAAATTTTAGTAATCTAGATCAACATTCAAGTCTGTCCTCTAAATTTTAAATTTTAGCTTTCTGTCGGACCGTCACCAGCTTTGGCTTCCTGTTTAGGCGTTCAAATCATGCATCAATGTTTACAAACCAGGTCCATGAAAGAGCGACTTGTTCACGTGGTGATGCTTCTGCTCATTTTCATCCCTGGAGGCTATCTTCCATGGCTTGACAACATGGCACATCTGGGTGGATTTCTCTCCGGACTTTTGTTTTACTTTGTCCTACTTGCTTGCCAGCATTTACTGCGTTGTGTGAATAAACAACGGGTCGCTAGGCATCGAAACAAGAAGCACAATTCAAAACAAACTGGAAGCCGTTATCCTGTGAGAAATCCGGTTTTGTACAGTGTGGCAAGCTTGTGGCTATTGATTTTTGTAATCTTGATTATAACTTTCATCTGTCTAGGATCCTCTTTGAACAGTAAATTTTGTACATACTTATCGTATCCGCCTTTCGCCAAAGATGTGTTTAAGTTTTTTTCGTTTGACCCTGCGAAAGGGTCAACATGTATGATAAATTTATGACAGTTCGATTACGATCTTTTGGGTTTTGATATAATATTTTGACTGAATATCTACTTCCATGGTCAAATTAGCAAACAAACTAGCATTCTGGATGCATGGGCGTCTAATGAAAAGCCATGAAACGCCAATATTTTTTCCAAGCTCATGCGTTTACCTTTAACTTGCGCTTGATATTGGTCTTCAGTCGATATGAGTGCGAATCAGGGAGCTAGTAAGTATTATTAACTTCATCAACCATAGCAAATAAAAATATATAGTAAATAGCATAGTAAATATTCGTCCATGAAAAAGAATTAACGCATAATGATGTCATGTCACGTATAGTTCGATTTAATACCTACCGTGAGTCAATATGTAGATGTTGTCATGTGAGCAACACATTACTTTTGTCAAATAGTTATGCAAACGTGTACAAAATTTGAGTGAGTGTTTCAACGCTGAGAACGAAAACGACAGTTTCGAGGATGGCATTCCAAAGAAAACAGACACCTATAGAATAAAATATCGACGACAGCTAGTTTGGGAATGGGGAATTTGTAGTGGCCGCTTATATGTGGTAAATCACAGTATTTGAATAAATTTTTCACTTGATGATGTGGAGTATGTAATATTTGTACGAAATGATCTCATCTCTTCGATAGAAGACGCTCACATTTTGCATTCGTTCCTCTTACTTTGGTTTCTGGACCAAGCTTGTGATGGTTGGAATAATGTAGATTTTCATGATTGTGAGCAGAGTTCCAGGGACGGAAGTTCTGAAAATCAGTCACAGCATACCCTGAAATTCGAAAGCACGCTTCTAGATGACCTCACAATATACGTTTTTATTTAGGCTGTCACATGCCCAGACTCCAAGATCTCTCTTCCGACTAAGTCCAGGTCAAAATTATCTACCCATAATGATATTGGTACTGAAATGGCTTGCAAATTTGCAGCATCTAGTATTTCTAAAAATTGAATGGTAGCATATTCCCTACTGACCACTCATAACGCTAACAGTAACGCACAGGCTGGAAAGAATATCTCAATCATGAATTAGAAACGACATAGTAGAAATGCTATGTGGATGAAACCTTCGTCATGTTCAAAACGACAAAGCATCAATACATTCACGAAATACCAAAAAGATTGACCGAACGTATTTCACAATAAATGACTTTCTTTCCCGGATATCCTTGTATATATGTTACAAGCTCAGCTCACCAAGATACACGCAACGACCACATTCTTAAATTTAATAGCAAATATCCAACGGCCCACAAACGATGCAGTGTAACACTATTTGTAACACACTACGGTATCGCTGATGTACGAAAAGAATAGAATAAAAAATTTATCAAAATGATACAGAAAACGAAATGATTAAAATCTTTATACTCCACTAAATACCTCGAGAGGCTTCTGGAAAATGAACAAATAGATTGAAAATATCTCTCAAATAGTTGCCGGAGCCATAAAACTCCTTAATGTAATTATGAGAGGAGTACACACGTTAACAAGAAAGGTACCTTTTCCGATGAATTTCAATATGAATCTAGCCATCAATCGATTTTTTGTATCTGAAAATTTCCGCCGTAAACAAGCTCACTTGATGCATATATTTTTTTTCTTTTTCTTTGGAAAACATTACCCATAGGAAAAGTTTCTTTGGTATAAATTTATTCGGAATCATTGCATACAGTAAGGTTGTTATGCGTCGTCCAAGAATAGTTTGGCGATTATTATTTGGTGTCGAATGGCGAGTTTATAAAAAAGGCACAACTTTATTTTGGTGGTGTTCTCATTGCACAATTTCGCAATTCACACTTTAATGTTTGGAAAAATGGATCTGAGTATGGTAAGCATGTGTCAAGGTACGTTCAATTCCGTTTGACTTACCGAAATGAGAAAATTCATCATCGCTGCCGTGACTAAGTGTTTTGGAGAATCACTAATCTCGGAACTGACTGACTTCAACGAAACAAATTCAAGACATTTCGATTATACGTGTATCATAATAATCGGTGTTGAGAGGTCTATGTGTATTCGATCAATGTTTCATCATGTTGTGGTCATTGTTGAAGTGATACTCTAGGGGAGGGGTAAGGTGTTAACCACACCAGACTAACAGAGCTTAAATCACATTTCCTGTTCGACTGTCTATTACGATACGATTTAACAACACCGTCAACCTCGCGTTTTATCTCCACTCGTCTATTTTATTCCAATTCGCCTCTGAGATCAACCTTTCCAACGCTAACCCCGTTCACTAAATAATCTCCGAACATTAGAGAACGCATTTTGGTCAACATTTTGATTACCGACGTCTAACGTGGTCAGTCATCTATGGTTGAAATTTATCGAAGAAGACAAACAACAACAATGTATAGGTTAATCATGAATATCACAACAATGTTCGTTCCAGTTGCACTTCGACCTGATTTGTAAATGGATTTCGCACCGAGCGGGCCTTTCAAGTCCTCGGTGACATTGTCCGTTTGAGCAGTTCCAGTTGATTTTGTCAATCAACCCGTTCATGAACAGAACATCCGAAATTCCAGTTCTTGTGGGTTTGGGATTATCTTGTGTGCCATTGTACTTACTATTTGTGTATTTTTGAAATTACGTTGTGTTTGCTCTTTCATGTACAATGCTGATGTATTTGTTTGAGTATTACTGTATCAAGGTCACTACAATTTACTTCAAGTATTGGACAGGGAAGGGAATACACAAAGTCGGGTAGAAAATCCACAAAATAAGAATTAGAAGAAATGATGCTAGAGTCAATCCGGTGCTTCATGCTCTTGTCTTGTGCCGAGGGTGATGTTGTGCATATATTTCGAGAGCCCGCGATTAGCACTATTCAGTAGTACACTTCATAACTCTAAAAATATTTTTAGTGGCAGTTTGGCTTCGGGGCAGCAGCCAATAGCAATGTTGCTCGTACTAGGATTTACAAGTCTACCTGATTTTTGTGTTCAATATTCAAGATTTCAGATCATGCGAATAACGGATAAAACATGGTGAATAGACGAAAAAAGATCATCTTGTTCAAAAAAGCACCTAGTTTCAAAATAGTGATAATCCGAAATGCAGAATCATGGCTGCGATCAGAATTCGCGGCAAGCAATCAAAACGAGAAGTGGGCTAAACGGATAAGGTTAATACTTGGGGTCAATCACGAAAAATCACTTGACATTTGAGGAACCACGAGCATCGCATTCTAGTGGAAAGCTTAATTATAACTCACTATTGAATAGATTCAATTTAACGGTCAAATGCGATTTCGTGATCATTTTCATGAAAAATGGGTTGGCTAGGCCAAATTAGCTTTGCTAGATAATCACGCACTGGAAAAGAAACAGGCCCGTGATTTTAGTAAAAAGATGAATAATAGTTGAAAATTAAAGTCGCGCCCTTGCCGTTCATCAACGGCTACAAAAAATATTGTCATTGCACTCGGTACGATGAAATGTCGTAATCACAACATGCTCCGTGACATTAGTTTTACACATGATAACCATGAGCAAACACGTGGTCATGCATTGCTGTGCAGGTATTTCATTTGTGTCACATGTGAATTTACGTAGTACCTAGAAAATAATGCTTCGGAATGTAAGATTTGAGAACCCTGGTTAGATGAAGCGGAAAATGTGATGCATGTTACGTTTATGAACTCAGAGTTTGGATTGTGTTTGCCGGAACCTTTAATAAGAAACAGAAGCTTGGATCCAGTTTATTATGCGAGTAATGCAATAGCAAAATGGCGTCACCCAGGCCCAATGAGCTTGGATAACATGGAAAACAAATTCTGAATGCTTCCATACAACTATTAAATCAATAAACAAAACATAGATGGATGATGGAAGTCAAAATTCATTGAAAACTGTGTAAGAATGGGCACAAGGACACAAGAAAGAGGTGTCTACAACTTGATTGACACACAGCTCAAATTCAGTTTTGTAAACTAGCAAAACAACATAACCACGACAGATTTCTTGTGGTTTTCTCCAACTTGCGCCATAACGAGCTTTCCTCCGCTTTTCAAAAGGTGATGCTGTACATGTTTGCAACTTCGATATTTCCAAAGCTTTCGATTGAGTCAACCAACCAATCAAAAAGCTCGGAGCTTAAGTAATGTTACTGAAATGGATGATGGACTATCTTACTGACAGATACGTCCAATTTTGAGTGGTTAGCACCCTTTCCAAAAGAATGAACTTCACGAGTGAAGTTCCCCGAGGCTCAGTGCTTGGGCCTCCTCACATTTTGGCGTATGTGAATGATCATTCAATGTTTGCTTTGAAGAAAACGTCTCAACGAAATAAATTTTTACTACGAAGCAGGACTAAAAAGTGGATGAAACAAAGGGCAGTAGCGTGGGAGTTTCACAAGGCTACCAACACAGCTGATTCTTGGGCACAATTTACACGACTGAGAAACAAAGTTATCAGCTTAATTCGAGATGATAAACAAGCGTTCCAATCGCAATTGATTACTCAGATGCACCAGAATCCGAAGCTCTTGTATAGACTTGTAAACGATAGAACAAATATTAAACCAGGAGTCTTTGCCCTGAAAACATCGTCCGGCTTCACAGAATCCATAAATCAGACCGCTGACCTGTTAGCAGACTTTTATGCCGGAGTTTTTGCGCCGAAATCCATGGAGCCTGATCAGGAACCAATCGTTCGACTTGACCGACCGACCTTGAGTGAAGTATTGATTACTCCGATGGTGGTAGCGCAGTACTTACGAAAATTAAACGTAAAGAAATCTCCAGGACCAGACGAGATAACTCCAAAGCTGCTCAAAACCTGCCATGCGCAGCTATCTGAACCTCTATCTTGCATGTTTAATAATTTGCTCCAAGCTGGCGTAGTGCCACAAGACTGGAAACTGGGACAAATAATACCCATTTACAAAGGTGGTTGCCGTTCTGATGTTAAAAATTACAGGCCGGTGACCTTGCTGTCTTCGGTATCAAAAGTTTTTGAGCGAATAATAACCGCAGAAATCGTGCGACATCTGGAAACGAATCAACTTTTGGCAGTTGCCCAACATGGATTTCGCAGAAATCGCTCTTGTCTAACAAATTTGCTGACAAGCTTAGACGATTGGACGAGGATTGTAGATGCGGGGGGCTGTATTCATGCGTGCTACCTGGACATTTCTAAAGCGTTCGACAGAGTTGATCACAATTTACTCTTGAACAAGCTAAAGAAACACGGTGTTGTTGGAAGACTATACGAATTGCTAAGAGATTACCTCAGCAACAGACACATCCGAGTTCGTGTGGACGGCCTATTATCGAAGAACATCGATGTCACTAGCGGAGTTCCACAAGGCTCAGTGCTTGGACCAATACTGTTTCTAGTCTATATGAACGATATACCACTACCAAATGATAGTAAGATGGTTTTGTTTGCTGACGATATAAAAGTATGGAGGCAAATCAGAAATGCTGACGATTGTATCTTGCTGCAAAACGATTTGAGTGCTTTGTTCAACTGGTCATCTGAAAATAAACTGTCATTGAATATGCAAAAGTCGAAGATGATTCAGATTGGTCGTGACCTTGGCTTTTCCTATCCATACAAGCTCGGCGACATTAACCTGGAGTACACTGAAAAAGAAAAGGACCTAGGTGTCTGGATTTGCGGCAGTTTGAAAAATGGTCTACAATGCGAAACCGTTTACAAAAGCGCGTCTCGGCTGCTCGGCATGCTACGGCGGATATTTGGACGTTTTTCCCCGGGGTGTTTTCCTCTCATGATGAATACATATATACACCCGGTTCTAGATTATGCCGCACAAGCCTGAACACCATGGCTCCAAAAAGACATCTTACTCCTGGATCGCATATACCGGAGAGCTTCTAAGCTTGTCATTGGTCTCGAAAATATGTCATTCGCCAGGCGACTCAGACAACTGGAAATGAGTACACTTGCACAAAGGAGAATGCGAGGTGATCTCATCCTCGCATACAAAATACTAACTACTGTTTCCCACCCCCTGGATATATTATTCCACTTTCGAACTACCAGCAACAGCCGTGGCCATGGTTGAAAGTTGGAAATACCACATTCCAAACAGAACTGTCGCAGGTATTTTTATTCCGTACGTGTGTGCTTTGCTTGGAATTCCCTACCTTCCGATTTGGTAAGCTCAAACAGCTTATCTATATTCAAATCAAAACTTGACGATTATATGAGAGCTAATCCAAATTTTTCCCCAAACTATTAATAAGCTATCACTGTCCCATTGATTTTGATTTTATTTATACTTATATATATATATATATATATGCATTTGTACCTATATTTCCACCCTGTGGTTATTGTAAAGTTAATTGCTTTTTCAACCATAAATCTTGAATTTTGAATCTAGTAGTGGAGGATATCGGGTGGAATTAGATACCGTTTACACACGATAATAAACTATGGAAGCACATTAGGTCACCTGAAGATTGTGTTATTATATAGGGATATTTGGACATTATACCGTTGTTCTCGGACAAATAAAGACCATTTAACATGCGAAATGTACAACGCTGCAACATAACAATTTCCTGCACCACATCTATCAGCTTGGTATGCAATATCTCGTTTGGAAAACCGCAGAAAAACATGTGTGTCGCGTTAATTCAAGACGAGTGAGCATTGGCGTACAATGCCCATTAAAGCATACTGTATGTTGCGTATGCTAAAAAAGATATTCAAGAGTTTCGCAACCGAAACCTTAACTCGGATACTAAATAAATATGCGCATATTGTTATGGAATATTCGTCAAAGCCTGGTCACGATGGCTGTGGAAGTATTTTGAGCTCTTTGATAGTGTTTATCATTGAGCAACCATGTTGGTCTAATGGTTCAAGAATTTGCCTTTCCTAGAGCGAATGTCCAAACCCAAATTGACGGATTTTACATAAGGACGCATACGGAGTGAGCATATGTTACCCATTCAAAATTATTTACATCGAAAATCATCCTTAGCTTAATTACGAGGATGTTATCCCAACACGCATCACATACAAAAGCTTTCACCATCCCCCATTCAGGATTTTATATTCGCGGTAGTTTTTACCTGGCCAAAATCTTTTCACATGGGTGAAGAAATCATATTCTCAGCACTGGTTGTGGTTTTCCATTTTTTGCTCGATGAATATATGACGAAACATTCGCTACGTGACCAACCTCATTTTTTTCCATATACCTCATCAACCTGTGGTTTCTTGCGAAGCTGATCACTTTTTTACCACGAAAATGTCTGAGTTTTGAACATAGAAGATAAATCAAACACTTTTATGTGCCTATAGAAAAACCATGACGTAGCAGCTGCGAAGCATGGTCGCATAGACATCAAAGCAGAGAGACGGGCCGCCTCAACCATAGCCAGCTTAGTTAGCAAGGAATTCATCTTCTTGATGTATGTCAGAGAATGACTACTCACACATCGATGGCATCCCGACTTACGGATGGCAATTGAAACCGTTTGTTACTAAATATGACATGACCAATGAATTGAGTGTAGTTTGATTTGGTTTCTGCAGAAGCACCGTTTTCAAAAAGCTTATAACGGTTGTGACTGTGTGTTCGATTTCAGAAACTGGCTTTTTAGTTACATAAAATAAAAATCCACGATTTGTTGCGGCTGCCTGCCACTGAACTCTCGTGCAAGCGTTTCTCACACCACAAATTAACCAAATTTTGAAATGCTACTGTCGCTTTAGATATACGAACCGAAATCGAGCCATCATATATGCGCTGCTTTTGAGAAAAATACCCAGGTAATAACAGCAGTGTCCTTGTATATATTGTAAAAATGCATTTGGAAGGTACTACGGGCGTCTCCATAGATTGTACAATACTTAAACCTAGAATTAGCGGAAAGACTACTTTACACCCAGATGCAGCCAGACAGATAGGATTACAGGGTCCGAAATATGTTGATGTACGGTGTCAGGAGATTTTCATGTAATGAATTACGACCAAATAGAAGACGTTCACAGAACAAGTAATATTGAAGAAGGAAATGACTTTATTCGTATACACGAATGTTCAACAATAATATTAATTCAACCACACGTACCTGCTTCCAACAGTCATGCATCGATTAAAAATAGATGAGATAGGCAAAGAAACTTCACGTGCGCATTCAGCGAGTAAAATAGGGGAAAGATTGTCAGCACCTGCAGTCTTTCAGCGGGATACACAACTCGTCCGATGCGCTTGTGACAGATGTAGTTGAAAATGAAGATGGGGGTGAAATAAAATCGGTGTGTGCATTGGCATCTACGGGACGGGATAGGAAAGACTCATTCAAAGGACTAACGTCGGGGATAGAAAGAAATTCCTGTCTTTTCCACACAATTGTGTGAGCGCGTTCCATAATTGATGAATGTTTTATGTTTTCATCACGGCATTCGTGTACAATATCCTCAGACGTTCGATTTCAAGCTTAATAGACACAGACAGCTGAAAAACATAATCTGGATAACAATTTTTGGATGCCTTTACCTTCAGTCTTCTGGGAGGGCAAAACGATCAGAACGGACAAACATAGTTTCTTTAGGACAACAAAAATTGAGGCACGAAATTAAAACATCACATTTATGGGAAAAGTCAAGGTGCTGGAAAGTATTGAAGTCAGCGTCAGTGAGGATTTTTCTCTGGGCCGAAACATTGTTAGGTTCACATGCTCTGCTAGTCACATTTCTATCGATTCTGCCAGTCAGGTAATGATGTTTCGTATTCCGGTAGACTTTAGGGAGAATCGTGATAACACAATGGTCAGAATTACCGACGGGAGAAGACTTGCCAGCATGAAATAATTGTGGTGCCTTTGTAAGAGCGTAATCCAGACACGCTTCAGAACGCGTTGAGAAGTGAACAATGTTCGTAAGAGACAAGAGAGAAAACATTGAAACATTCGAGTGACTGAGGTCTCCAGCAAGTACGAGCAAAGAGTTTTGAAAAGGGGCAAGGCCAATAAGAAGTTCATCAAAAATGTACGAAGTGTCAGAATGACATTTGGGGACAACATACGCATTGATCAAAATAAAGGATTGAAAATTAGAAAGATGTCGTCGTTTGCATTCAACAGCCAAATAGGAAACTTCAATTTTGTCAAGGGTAAAAATAATTTTACTAGTGGCACACCACTTTTTGCGGACAAAGGTGATAACGCCACCACCACGATCGTAGGTTGTTGATAAGTGCGGCGTGATTTAAAGGCTTGTGGTGAGCGAATATGTGATCGATATATCATCTAGGAGTTCTGGATTCTGCTTATTCAACACGGAGCTGCGATTACACGTTGAACATACGACGCTGAAGGTGAATTGGGACACACAAAACGGAGTAGTGAAAGTCTTAAAGATTACATCGTTGTGGTTAAGGGATGTAGTTCGCATACAATTTTTTAGAATAAGCATGATAATAGATTCACCTCATACACTTAAATCTCCGTACTATGCAACCCGTCGGGACCGAGCAAGAGTGGCATAGTAACAAGGGTTTGTAAAAACGGCTTTATTTTCTCAAGTCTAGCATTTCTTTTGCTCAATCGATCAGTCCAAAGATCTCAAAAATCGTCGGCTGACGCATCTTTTTTCGTCGGATCTCGTTGTCTAGCCGATCACATGCTTGCATCACACCGGGCTTCCCGCTTGTCTGCTGCATGAACTTTCGGACAGTGATCCAAGCACGCTGGGCTTCCTCGAACAGAACGATTTCCCCCTCGGCAATCACTTCGTCTTCGCTTTCCACCGGCTCCTCATTGTACAGCATCTCCTCCAGCGTCAATGACCCGCCAGTCACCAGGCGTTCGTCTTGTAGTGGCGCTTGAAGTTCTCTATGATTCCCTGATCCATTGGTTGCGAATCGGCTGACGTGTTGGGTGGGCAGAAGACGTGTTCGATGTTGTTCAGCTGGAGCTCGGGAGGGTGGCCAGAGAAGTTATCGAGACAGACCAGAACTCTGCGTCCCTGCTGGCCGAGTCGTCCGTCCCACGCACGCAACATCTCCTTGAAAATCTCCGCCGTCATCCACGCCTTCGAGTTCGCCTTGTACGTGACCGGGATCTCCTTCATCTTGAAGAAACGGGGTCTCTTGGAATTGCCGATCACCAAAAGGGGGAACTTCTCGCTGCCGCTCATTTTTGCTCCAACCAGAAGAGTAATCTTTTGCTTGCTTTTCTTTCCTCCAGTACACCTCTCTCCCTGAAAGCCATGGTTTTGTTCGGAAGCAGTTACCAAAAGAGTCCAGTCTCGTCCAGGTTGAAGACATCATCTGCTGAGAACTGCCTCAGTAAGGGCCGGAGAACCTGCTGCTGCCAATGAATAAGGGATTGGGAATCCACCGCTCCAGCTTCGCCCTGCACTGTCTTAAACGTGACGCCGTTGGGATTCTTGAAGCTGTCTAACCAACCGTCCCTCGCCATGAAGTCTGGGATGTACATCAGCTCGGCCAGCTTCATCGCCTTCTCCTTGATCAGATCGCCGCTGACAGGCAGATTCAGTCCTCTTGCTTGCTTCAGCCACATCAGCACTCCCTCCTCAAGCTTCGGGTCTTGAGGCTGCGTCAGCTTTATGCGCTTCGATGGAACTCCAGCTTTGATTACAGCTTCAATTGCATCCTTCTTGCTGAGAATGCCCTTCACGGTGGTTCTCTTAACTTCGACGCTCCATTTCTTGCTAATCTCCCTCGCCAACTTGGACTGATTCGGCTCCTTCTTCGCAGCATCGATGATCTCGAACTTCTCCTTCAGCGTAAAGTCGGTTTGCTTGCGTTTCTGAGCTGACATTATGGGCTGAATAGTTTGAAAAATAACGATGTCACTGTTGTGAGTGTCTGTTTGTGCGCGCGCTTTCGTGGGTCTATCTATCGATACTTAAAGCAAGAGTAGGAAAGATGCTCGTCGTTGTGAGTGAGGTGATTGGCTTGTTGTAGCTGACGTCAGGGAGAAACATCGCGTGTTTGACCTTGAAACCGGCTGACTATATGCGTAAAATGCGCAAAAATGCACTTTTAAATAGTCACAGAATAGTGGCATAGTAACGAGAGTAGGGAGTGGCATAGTAAATTTATTTAGTATTGAATTTTGTCGGGACCGAGCAAAGTGACCCACAATAGCCGAGGGTGGTATATTAACCGAGGTGGATAGATACGGAGTTTGGAGTGTATCTGGGAAAAATAAAATCAAACGACATTAACGTTTATTAGGGTTATAAGATTTACTTTATACAAGGGACTTGTTTTTCGTGATGGGCTTGATAATTCGTGAGACACACGCTGGGTGGCGTTGAATTAACCGATCAAGGCTCATAAGAGAAGAACTAGCACAAAGGTTTCGTTGAAAATATTCGTAATTTGAGCGTAAGACTAGTGTTGAAAAAACAGAAGATATAAAAATGAGAGCCAATAAGATATACTTTGATGGAGTCCATGAAGATGCAGCGGATGATTGAGCATAATATTGACAAGTCGATCGCATGATGGAAAGTGCAATTTCAAAATTGGTTCTAGAATGTCTTTATGAGAAAGAGAAGCTGCGTGTGAAGTTTTCCTGATACAACATTAGAGCAACATGGTCTTTTGAAACTACTGCCAGAAATATAGCAAAAGATGACGAAATACACAAGAGAGGCTATAGTGAGAAATTCCCTCAGGCTTAACGCTTAGAGATCAAAATGGAAAGCCGCTGTTTAACGGGGAACGTACGACGAATTACGATGTTCAAACACAGAATCACACAGTAATACCTGATCAAACGCCGTCGGATGATCAAAATAATGTGCGAGGAAGAAAGCTTAAGAACTTTAGTAGAATTGAAACGAGAAACTCAGAGTTGAGAGTAGTTATTTGACTCCATGCGCAGCAGTAACCATTAGATTCGAATAATATCGAACACCGTGCTGAAAAGAACAGTTACCAAGCCGCTCGGACATGAGTTTGTTGAATTATAGACTTCAAGATTCTTTCGAAGGATATTCTGCGTAGTGATGAAAGTTTGAGGTACACAATATTGATGCCGATTCAGACTGAATAAGTACGTGATCGGTGTAATTGTCCTCAATAAATCTCCTCAATCGGCGATTACTATGGGTTCAAGGCGTTGTAAAGACTGAAGTCGTTAGTAGTAGCAAGAGGTTCCAAAGGTTGTCATAGCCGGGGGTGGAAGTAGGGTTAAGCTTCCGCTATCTATAAAATGCTCACATATGGCGCGCGTCTCAAATAACCTCTGACAAACAAGTCCAGCTTCTGGCCTGCACGAGTGGCTCCCCGAGCTCGGCGGAACTGCTTCTACCAACAGAAGAAGGGGCGAGGCCGAGTGACTGGCGCCTGAAAAACAATTAGCTCGTTAGCATGGGAGGGCACTTCATCTAAAGGAAGGTAAACCCTGATTTTAAACCTCCGCTGCCTTGTGGGATACCGGATCGCGGGAAAGGCTTCGGGAGAAAACCCTGAAGAAAAATCTGGAATGGTTAGTTGGTGCACACCACCTCT
>JACCGJ010024166.1:0-12761 GCA_013407085.1 Atriophallophorus winterbourni | reverse complement strand
CCATTATGGACCGTCGCGATCAATTTTGTAAATAGTTCGATGGGCTTGGCACGGGTGAGTAGTCGCAAATATAAACAACATATTCTCCAAATATCCCTTAAACCGGAGGAGAGATTATCCAAGACTGACACACATCTCAGTGTCCATGTTTCCGGAAAGGCAGTATAAGAAACGAAGAAAGCACTCACCATGTTGGGAGATAAATCACAAGCCTCGATTGGTGAATGCGAAACCAGTAGTTGTGACTGAGCCAATGCATGTCGCGTATCCACGCCTCCGTTCGTCGTGGAGCAAATCGCCTGTGCCGAAGCGGCATCCACTAACCGACGCTCAGACAGACATACGAGACGAAGGTACGGGATGACGAGTTCCTGAGCAATGATCAAACACAATCAACAACACGATGAATTGATTTAACGGAAGAACACGTGAGTAGAATCGGTCCAGTTGAAGAATGCGAAATACACGAAACTGGAAATACCTTCAGCAGGATCGATAACAATGTTAGACACACTCTGATTGGACAAGATAATGTGACATCGCAGATTGGAAGTGGTTTAAGTATTCCTGCAGATTAAAACATCGGATAGCTTCAAGAAACATGTATCAGATTACCAGTCATCTAGGGAGATTACTATGGGCACAACAGTAATTTATCCGGGTATGAAAGCACAAGACTGATCCAGACAAAGTGCCGCACTTTCAGAGACTGTACATGGGCTAAGATACTGTCAGGTTGCCCACCCAGGTCTAGACAAATATGAGGAAGAAAAAAGAACAGGAAATGGTAGTGAGACTCCACTATGTTTCAGCATGCAGCTTACTACCGGTGGCAAATCAATTTAGCGCGGTGTTAGCCGCACAGCACGATTGCACATCCATGCACAATTTATCCAGAGCATTCTGATGCACAGAATGCGGGTCACTATTTACCTAATCGGAAATACCAAAAGCAGATTGCTCCACCAGTACAAGCGAAGCGACGGCATCGTGTATGCAACCCGGAAGTGTTGACGGTCTACACCACATACAGTTATTAACAATTGCCAGTTGTTAGAACGTTGACTTTAGAAAACTGAGATTCGATCCTGGGAGAAAAATATTAGCCTATTTGTCAAACATTTAACAACCACACCCGGAAAGATCTCTTGCTGCGGAAAAGACTTGTCCGTGCCATCATGTTGGGCGGGTAATATCGATATATGTATGAAATCAGAAGCTTAATCGAAGCAAAGTACCGCACAATCATAGGCTGCACGTGGGAAAAGATACTGTCAGGTTGCCCAGACCTAGATAAGTTAGTAATTAAGTTTTTCAATCAATTCATTTTTGACAAACAGCGCTCATGATAGTGCCCATGGCATCCGCTCCGAAATCAGTCAAGCCGTTGCTCGGATACGTAGAAGATGTACAGTTGCGCGGACAAAACCGTGCAAGGTAAATTTGCCACCAGTTTTTGAGCTACATGTGAAAACACAATGGATTCTCATTTTCTTTTTCCTTATACTAGAAAGGGCAAACTTGAAAACATATCTAAACCCAGGTGCTATTTTTGATTGTGTGGCTATACCTACCTATAAATATACATAGACCATGAGTTTTTTTATAATTTGAGTGATTATTCCGCAACAAAATTAGAAAAAAGTACAAAAGTGTGACGATAAATAAACCAACTCACCAAACAGGGAGATCGCACACGACAAATTCGTGTATCGATCGGAAGATTCTGGCAAATTACTGGGTCAGAACACGTCATCACAATTGGTCTTCGAGCTAGCCGCAGCAAACTGCCGATAGCCGTCCAAAAACCACAGTCACTTTCGAAGATGACATCAATCTTGAAAATAACGTTTGATTACTCGTTACTTATAAGTAGTATCAAAATATTATAATGTTCAACAACAAAAAATTAACCAATTAGGATAAGTACCAATCGTTTCAATTATTAGAATCAAATGTTGCAAACAATCGGGTGAAAGATAAATCTGACCTCGTCAATTAGAATCAGCGAATTACTATCCAAATTCAATCCTTTATTGGCTGAAAAGAAGATAATCCATGGTAACCGCAGACATACTTGAATCGACAGGTCGTTTCGATTTTTCGTTCTTTCGGCTGCGACAAGCCGTCCTGGGTTGAAAAAAATTCACTGCAGATCGGCGCGGTCTGTTTGATGACTTCGGGGTTGATAAACAGGCTGTGAGGTTAAAAGAGCATGAAAAACACTGCAATTACTCGTCATTTGGAAAGTGCTAAAATCCGCGGAAAGGTTCTCCTTAGCCACCTGGTGCGAATCCAGGGCCAATTGGAATTGATTGATAACATCTTTCTTCGATCGACGGCATGAGGAGTTCAATTCCAAAACCTGTGGAAATCGTGTTAACGTCGTATGCTACCTTGAAATTCAGATCACTGGCCAACGCATAAACAAGCGACGTCTTCCCGCATCCCGGTGGACCGCAAAGCACGTACGCTGTAGAACGCCAATCGGGTCGCGAGCGAGATGGACCGCTGGATGTGGAATGATCATCGTCTGATGTGGGACAGTCACCCGAGTCATCCATATCCGAATCGGAGAGGTCGGAGTCTTGAGCACACGTGATGCAAATTGGTTTGAGCGGGGGTAACGATTCAGGATCGTGAGGGAACGTTTCTGTTTTGCGTCGTTTGATGGAAGGCACCAACGATTCAAAGTCATCATCGCTGGAGCATTGCAAGCGTCGAGGCGCTTTTTCTGAAACAAAAAGATTTCGGCGTAATGACGGCTACATTTGCCGCAGTTATTTGCCGTAAAAATGATTGTTATGCTTCCAGTGTGATTGATTTTGTGCGACTATCTCCTCCTGGAGGATGAATCGGCTTGGGAATTTAGGTACAAAGCACCACTAGAAGTTTGTTCGAATTAACTTCCCTAGGCTTTGAATACCCAAGTGCGACCTGCAAAGCAGCAGGGAGTTGCCAGAAAGAGGTGGTTTGCACCAACTAACCGTCTGAGACTCTGCTTCAGATATTTCCCGAAGCCTTTCCTGCGATCGGGTATCCCACAAGGCAGCGGAGGTTTAAAACCAGTGTTTTCCTTCCCTTAAATGAAATGCCCTCCCAGGCTAACGAGCTCCATCTGCCTGAATCAAACTGGTTTTCGGGCGCCAGTCACTCGCCCCTTCTCCTGTTGGTAAAAACAGTTCCGCCGGGCTTGCGGAGCCACTCGTGCAGGCCAGAAGCTGGACTTGGTTGTCAGAGGCTATTTGAAACGCGTGCCATATGGGAGCATTTTACAGACAGTGGGAGCTTATCCCCACTGCCACCCCCACCTACAAGTGTGAACACTGATGACAATGTGATTCTTGGCGAACATTGATTGCTCATTGTACGACTGTGCCTTGGCGGAATACCTATGCAGACCGGGGTCACGGACGACATGTGCACCGGATGAACGGATCTATTCCACACAAGCTTTATTCGATTCAATTCACACACGAGTACAAAGTGATGATGATGAAATCACAAGCCTGAAACCTGGCAAAATGCCGCATGGGAGCTAAAATACTATCAGGTCGCCAAGGCCTAGACAGATATGAGAAAGAAACTAGGATAGAAATGGTAGTGAGACTCAAGTGTGTTTCAGCATTCAGTCGGTGGCCAATCGTTTACGGACGGTTAGCCGCAGAGCATAGAAGTACTGTACGATTCAATTCAAGTTGGAACGGAAGAGGCATGCGAAAAGACCAGGGAAAAGGGATTTAGTGTAAGTTCCCAAGGACGGTCCCAAGCCCGTCTGAGAAAGGAGGAGGGTTGGGCTTAGGGCTAGCAACCCTATCCCGTAAAACCTACATTGCTACGGAAACGAAGACAACAGATCCGTGGCTCGGTCATGTATGCAGGATGGATCCCAGTTCGCATACGAAGGTAGCCATTCACTGGCGTCCGCAAGGTAAACGAAAAGGGGACGGCCCAAGGAAACTTGGCGCAGAACATTGGAACGCGAACTACATGCACAAGGATTCACGGTGCAGACGGCAACGGAAGTACCGGTAGACCGGAACCACTGGCGTGAAGTTGTCTTCGCCTCATGTGCCACCCGGCACGGAGAGGGCTGAGTGAGTGAGTGAGTCTCATTTGAAATCAGTGGCGTCCACAAGGTAAACAACCTGTTCACACTAACAAGTAAGCCTAGTCTGATGCGGTGGATTTACTAAGGTGCATAATGTATAAATACATCAAACTATCATTCTATCTATCTATCTATCTATCTATCTATCTATCTATCTATCTATCTATCTATCTATCTATCTATCTATCTATCTATCTATCTATCTATCTATCCATCCATCTACCTATCTGTTTATCAACCTATTGATCGATTTAGCTATCACTCTCCCATGCATTTATCAATCTCTCTGTAAATAGCATCTTGGCAAGTGTGATTAGTAAAAGTGCTGTTAAAACTTCACCAATCCAGAACAAAACGTTAAGCAAACGAAATTCTCACTTGACACCGGCGGGCGTTGCGGACGTTTTGGTTGAAGCTTCGCTTTTCGACCTTCCACGAGACGTTTCCACCGTTGCAGCCATCGCTCGAAGCGAGTCACGCTGGACCCGTTGTCAAGGAAACCGGAATACGTTTGTGGACAATACAAGTCGGACCACAAAAGTTCCGCGGCTTCTGGAATGATGAGAGTGTTTTGTAAAGCCTAAATCTAAAGGCGGTGCGAAGTTCAATGGAACACGTTTCCCCTACATACCAATCACAATTGATGAAACAGAATAGAATATACGTTGTGTATGAAAACCATCTGTTAAGCGAACCAGTTAGTGTAAAGTGAAGCGGTCAGAATTGCTTGAAAGAGGTGGTTTGCAGGTATGGTATGAAAGCACGAGCTTGATCCAGGCATAGTGCCTCACAATCAGAGACTGCACGTAGGCTAAGATACTGTCAGGTTTCCCAGGCTTAGACAGATATGAGAGGGGGAATAGAAATGGTAGTGAGACTCCAGCGTGTTTCAGCATGCAGCTCACTATCGTTGGCCAATCAATTTAGCACGATGTTAGCCGCACAGCACAGAAACGCTGCACGATTGCACATCCGTGCAGGTACAATCGCACAACCGGTAATCAACCATGCAATCACAAAGGAAGTCGACTGATAATGCATTAGCACACTTGGGATAAACGCTAAACGATCAGGAAGAGTTTAATTGTAATATAAGTGGAAGTAACAAAACCGTGAGAATTTGAACACAGCGTGATTGAATGAACGCGTATCTTGGACGAATAAACGAACACTAGAGAAAGAAGCATGGCAAATGAAACTAGAACATACAACCGAGAGCCTTCCGCATCCGCAGTGCAAGTAACGCGGTTTTAACCTGTTCAGAGCCGCGCAGAATGAGAACAGCTTAGTGGCGGACAGTTCAATAGAGGACACCACAATTTGCTCGACACTATATGTGCGATTCCATTTATAATGCTGGTGGCAAAGATTAGTTTATTTGAGTATTTGTCTGTTCATTCACATATCAGGTAGTATCGCAAGGACCAACAGCTGCATAGCACCGAAACTGCGTCTACGGTGCATTGATTATCGGAGGAGAGATAATATTTCTTTTTCTGTGAAGCATCTGGAGGCAGTGGGTTTGCCTCAAATCTGCGAGACTTGTCGTAGAATAACTAGAATGGCTGAGCACTTCGGTTGATCATTCAAAAAAGCATCAGCCGCCACCAGAAGTACCGCTGTATCGCTACAGAAATGCAGTAATTCATTCGAACGTAATGTCACCAGCAAGTAGGGAATTTCGAGGAGGAACAGTGTGCAGCTTAACGGGACCAGAAATCGGTTGAATATCTTGCAAAATGAAATGGTCATTTTGCCCACGTGTAGTCTCTGACTGTACGGCACTTTGTCTGGATCAGGCTTGTGCTTTCATACCATCATACCATGAAAGGAAGGCTAAGGAAGTAAAACTTAGACTGACCAAGGTTAAAGGATAACAAGCGAATTGGGGAAGTGATTGTGGATGTAGTCAGTTCTATAAGGTCGACGGGTTCCCGAAACTTAACGAATAACGATATTGAGAAAACGACGATGATGGACAGAATGACGACTGCTCACACCACAAATGGCAATGATTGTATCACTATGAGCAAGGTTATGTATTGAAGTTACCAATAGGCAGTCCATATAAAGAACCGCGGTGTTTAACTATAAAATGAGAGACTCATCAATTGGGGCAAATGTTCGCAACACAGTGCTAAAATGATTGGCTAGAGGTAGTGAGCTGCACGCTGAAACACGCTGCAATCTCACTACCATATCTATTTTCCTTCTCATATGTCTAAGCCTGAGCAACTTGACAGTATCTTAGCTCACGTGTGGCCTCTGACTATGCGGCACTTTGCCTGGATTAAGCTTGAGCTTACATACCATACCATTCATCGGACCACATGCTGCCACGCGTCAGGCCTGATGTCCAATATGACGACTATTCGGACCAGTCCCGCTTAGATCGGAGCAAAATTCATGAATAGGTATGGTATGAAAGCACAAGCCTGATCCACACAAAGTGCCGCACGGTCAGACTGCACGTGGGCTACGATACTGTCAGGTTGCTCAGGCCTAGATAGATATGATGGGGGGATAGAAATAGAAATGGCAGTGAGACTCCAGCGTGTTTCAGTATGCAGTTTACTACCGTTGGCCAATTAATTTAGCACGATGTTAGCCGTACAGCACAGAAATGCTGCACGATTGCACATCCGTGCACCATGGATAGAAGACTAAGTGGAAGCACTGAGCGCGGAAGGAAAGTGCATCTGAGAAAGTTGTGCGATCATCGCCATTATAGATAGCATTACATCGGTAGCAAGTACAGAATGAATGAACGATGGAGCAGCCACATAGTTAGAGGACGGCGCCTGATTGTAAGACTTTGATCAAGCACACAAAGATGCAAAGGAAAAGAGCGTATTAGACGAGCAACGTAATAGTTATAATGAGAGTGTAAGAACACCATACGACAAGTATCGGGTGGTTAATTGCCTTCCAACTATGACATAATAAAATTCATAAGAGATGGGGAACGGTAAGACGTCTGACAACCAAGTCCAGCTTCTGGCCTGCACGAGTGGCTCCCCGAGCCCGGCGGAACTGCTTCTACCAACAGGAGAAGGGGCGAGGGCGAGTGACTGGCGCCCGAAACAAGTGCTTCGGCAGATGTAGCTCGTTAGCCTGGGAAGGCAGTTTCATCATCTAAGGGAGAAAACCCTGATTTTCAACCTCCGCTGCCTTGGCGTATACCCGATCGCGGGAAAGGCTTCGGGAGAAAACCCTAAGGAAAAATCTGCAGCGGTTAGTTGGTGCACACCACCCCTTTCTGTCAACTCCCTGCTGCCTTGCAGGTCGCACTTGGTTGTGCAAAGGCTAGAGAAGCTGACTCGAACAAACGCCGAGTGGTGCTGGGGACGCCGCTTTGTACCCGAATTCCCAAGACCATCCATTGAAGCCGACTCATCCTCCAGGAGGAGATAGTCGCACAAAGTAAAGTAAGTAAGTAAGTGAGACCTCAAAGGCTACTGAACCAGCAGAAGATTGGGCACAGACCGTCTCAAATCAAGCAAGTGTTTTGAACGAAACAAAAAACAACTAATACAAACCAACCAGCGTGTTTGGATTTCCTGGAAGTCAGCTGTTCAAAACATTGTCTCACTGGAAAATGTGGATGATCCTTTTCAATTTCACAGAGATAATGTTCGGTGCTCTGCACTGACGCGATGTAATTTACCGTAGCATCTGGACGCTAGAACATGGAGATGAAGAATAAGCAGATCAATTACTTTATCCACGGTTTGTAAGCTTCCAAGATCGAGACTGAATTTCGCAGTTTGTGGGGAGCAGGGACTGTCAATCTGCACGTCACATTCCTGTGAAATGGACGGGTGTTGAGAAACCGGTGGAGTGAAATGAAGGGTTTGCTGTTTGCTGGACCGTCTGGATGGTTTGGCGAGAGGAGATTTGAGTGATACGTTAGACTCCGTTGATGTAGAAGCTAGACTGGCTACAAAATCGTTAAAGCTAATTCGCCTTGGTTTCACATTTGGTGACGGTGGGTCATGTTTGGATTTGGAATTGGGGGATAAGACACCCAGTAACTGCATGGCTGAAAAAGGAAGCACGTATTTTAGAGGTTCCGGTGAAAACATAAAAGATGATGTTGATACTGGACTGACATATAATCAGAAACGTGATGGAAACTCAAAGACGACACAACCGCAGCAATGACAATATTGGAAAAAGTATTAATCACAAAGAGCCTAAGGAGACGATTCAGTGTGAGTAAATGAGACTGAAGATTTCACGACAGAAAGTGTCACGTGGAAAAATGGTGTGTGACTGAAAGGCTATCACCAACTCAGCTCTGCAGCGGAGGTAGTTGATGTAGCATAGATATATGCTGCGATAGTCTCTATAGCAATGATGCTAGGTTTATATTCTATCTAGGGTTGAAAACATGAAGGTAACTGTGCTAAACTCCATGTGCAATCGTGTAGTACTTCGGTACTGTGGAAATAACACCGCGCTGAATTGATTTGACACTGGTAGTGAGTCGGATACGAAAGCACGCTGCAGTCTCACTGCCATTTCAATTTTCATTCCTCATACCTGTCTAGAGATGAGCAAGCTAACAGAACATTAGACTGGATCAGGCTTGTGATTTAACTTATTACTTACTTACATACATAAATAGATGCAGACATACACACACGTATTCATACATAGATAGATACATCAACACATACATACATACTTAAAAACATGTTGTTGGTCTCCTTCGGTCGAAGTCGACCGTGGATGTACATCACAATGTCATGATTTTTTCATGTTCCACAGTTTTTTGAATGACTAAACAATTCGATTCGGGAGGAACAATCTCACCCGCAGCAATAGTCTGTGCACGGTCTATCGGCGTCAGTTGCACGCCGGCGGTGTGATTTGCGCTCAGCAACGATTCCCAGTTTTCTGAAGCCGATTCGAATGGACTTGTTTTGTTGATCTCGATTGTGAAGGCTTTTACAAATCGCGCAGCTAGATTAGGTTCGCACATGCAAGTGACGTCTCTCCTTGACTTAGCACACCATTGGGCGCGGTGAATTCTAGTATGGGGAAACTTCCGTTTTGCCCAAACTAGCGAATGTTCAGTGTCGCATTCTGGTGTGGAGTGCGCTTAACAAAAATAAAATCAAGCTGATGCCAATGCTCCGAGCGAGGATGTTTCAAATAGAAATTCTGCTGTGGGTTTTTTTGAGAGAGTTTTATTGACACAAAGACTGAACTGTGTGCACATTTCTAAAAGGCTTTGCCCATTTTATTGGTTTTACATACTTCGAACCTTCCAAGACAGTATGGTCAAGACTCGTAACCTGCACCAACTCTGGCATTGAAATCACCAAATACCACTACACAGTTTCTAGTGGCACGTTTTTGAGGACTGTTGTGAGGATACGACAAAAAGAGTCTTTTTCAGCTGGCGTAACAGAGAGCGTCGGTGCATAAACGTAGACCAACGTAATGGTACCAGTAATGCACTTCAGATTTAAAGTCCAAATCCGTTCGCTCCCACTGCTGCTCAGTTCTACTGCTTTTAGTATATCGTTTCGCACGGCAAACCCAAATTCATGCAGCCGAGTCTCATCAGAGCCCCTCCTTTCCAAAAAGGGGTGTAGTCTCTTTCTGTTAGCATACCAGTATCTTGTAATCGCGTCTCTTGCAGAACAGCCACGTCGACCTTCAGTTTTTTAGCTTATTGTTAATCACAGCTGATTTTCTTACGCCTCTGATATTCTAGACGTCGTCATGAAATCCTCGGAGAATGGAACGGACTTTCCAGGTTCCCAGTTTCAGCGCTGAACTTTGTTGTTTAGTAATTCCTTTCCCTGGTGCGGAAAAAACAGTCTGTTTGTCGGTTGATTCCTAATCCCCATGCACCCAAAGAGGATAGCAGGCCGTGGCAAGACGGCACCATATTGGCTGGGGGCTGCCCAGCTTGAGACGGGCGGTAGCCGTCCAATGAGACCTGAAAGTCTCTCCCACCGTCGGAAGCAGCCCCAGGCGCTGAGCTCTACAAGGGTCGAATCATAGCTTCAAACGGGATCCGCTGCTTCTCGTTTTATTATCCGCAGAAGCGGAATGGAGTGTCCTCTCCGTTGGTGCATTGTGATGTACACCAGGGCAGTTCAAAGAGGAGAACTAGCTGTTTCCCACGCAGCAAGTGCTCCCTCTCCACGGCACCACCGGAACCAAAGGAACAGCTAGGCTGATACGTTTGGACAACGATGCCATCGTACATACATACACATAATATGTACTTACATACATACACACATGCATCTATACATACATATGTACATATAAACATACATACATAATTACATACATGCACGCATACATACATACGTATGTAGGTAGGAGAAATTAACGAATGCTTAGAGCCTTCAGTTTCAACTTACAGCAAACGTGCTAGTGGTCTGTATCATACATTCAGTGTATTTCGAAAAACGTGCAATGAAAAACAATAAAAGGTCACTGGATTACGAAAATACCGAACTATCTGTGACCTCATGAAATCAATCCAGAATAGTTGACCAAACGCAAGCGGCAAGCATGAATACGAAATAGAACAACAAAGGCGAAAAGGATTTTATTTCATCGTCATCAAGTTCAGTGCACACAAAAATCTCACATAAAGGAAAGAACATGGGTGAGTATAAAAATCATTTCAACAAGCATCACACGATTTCCTTCCGTCCTGGTTCGTTTTGGCAAACCGGCAAAGGGGTTTCCGATTGACTGGGACCGGAGTGAGGGCGCTGCGCTGCGTATCGATTCAAACACAATTCCTCCGGAGTGAGCACAGTGAATCCCATCGATTGCAAACGCTGCGCATCGGGTTCGGAACTGGTGAACAACAGAGGAATAATCGTTGAGTCATTTCGATGGGTAAACAAGCAACCAGTTGAGTGCAATGAATTTCGTGTTGGTGCGAATAAACTATTGGTACAAAGTGATTATTGGCATTGTCTTGGATTGATGTGTGCTGTCAAGCAGAGTGAAGCGACTGCAAAAACCACAGGGAGCTTGTCGCGTTCACGTCGCACTAGTGCTTCACAAAACTTACAGCACGGATTGCAAGAGCACGCCATGCTTTCGCTGGGCTACGACATCTGTGGCGCCGACGAGATGTTGGATTACGCTTGAAGGGCAGAGTGTACCAGGCCACCGTACGAGCAGTTCTACTGTATGGCTGCGAGACGTGGACGCTGCGTCAAGCCGATAGTCAACGATTATCGACGTTTGATCATCGCTGTGTGCGGAGTATAGCGCGTCTAAGTTGGCAACACAGAGTCAAAATGATGACGTCAGGAGGGCAGTCCTTGGCGATCACTCTGTGCCACTCTCCGATCATACATCGATGTGCCAGCTGAGATGGCTGGGGCACGTTCTCCGTATGGATGAGCGACGCCTTCCTCGCCTAGCTCTTTTTACTCTCGCTGGACCTGATTGGAAACGTCGCCGTGGCGGACAAATGAATACCTGGCGGAAGACCCTCAAGCGTCTAACAGCCCCACTAGCCATCGTGGGAACATCGCGCTTACCCTGGTGGGGTCCGAGGGACCGTGAAGATATGTGGCTGATAACAATCAGTGTGATGACAAAATAAAGGAACCAGTGGCGAGAATCCTGCCGTGCTTGTTTTCCCGTTTATCAGTGACCCTACCTTATTCCAAAAAGACAAAAAAGATCAAAAACGGCATGTGTAAACAGAGAGACAAAAAATCCCTCTTTTTTCTTTCTTTCATCATGTACCTTCTTCATGGTATACTTGTTGGCACATCGTCTGTAAAGACTTGTGTAATAATAATATCACAAAACTTGATTCAATGCACGCTTCACTCCAAATGTATGCAACTCACATCGGTGTGTCTGGGCTTAAACTTCTACCGATACAATAGCAAGACACGAACGGAAGCGGATTGCTTTCAATTCAAGGCGCATCACTCGTATCTTCAATACATCTTGGATGGACAACGTATGTATGTATTTATGAAAACACAAGCATGATCCAGGCAAAGTGCCTCACAGTCACAGACTGCACGTGCGATAAGATACTGTCAGGTTGCCCAGGACTGGACAGATATGAGAAGGAAAGTACGAGTGGGAATGGGAATGAGACTCCAGCGTGTTTCAGCATGCAGTCAGTGGCCAATCAATTTAGGATGGTGCTGCACGACTGCACATCTATGCAGTATACATTCAACCGAGTAGGACAGCACCGCCTGCTCTGGTAGGGTGATGTGTAAAGAATGGAAAATGGTCGTACTCCAAAGGATCTTATCTATGGGCAGACCGCATTTGCGGTATAAAGACGTTTTCAAAAGGGATGTGATAGCTTTACGAGTTGGAAAAACTTGCTCTTGATCACTCACTTTGGAGGCAGTGTTTATAGCACCATCTCCAAACTGGAGAAGAGCAGATAGATCTCTCGACTGGTGAACGTAGATCACGATGACAGTATACAACTGACGCCGATCAACCGAATACTTCCTATCGCTATGAGCGATGCGTGAGAGATTGTTAATGACAAATCGGGTTGTTTATTTACTTTAAACGCTGAAGCATGAAACCGTCATGCGTTGGTGATGAACCTACGTGGTGGACATCGGCAGAAGGAGTCCGACAACAGTGTATTATAGTTCCCAGCCTTCGCCAT
>JACCGJ010024165.1:0-26944 GCA_013407085.1 Atriophallophorus winterbourni | reverse complement strand
CTTCTGCAACTTCAGCGAATGACCTCTAGTTCTGGAGTCCGTGGATACCGAAAAGAATTGTTGAAGTTCCGTTCCGTAATATTGCTTGACAATTAAGTGCGTTTCCTCAATTCTCTTTCCGAAAGAACTCTTGTCATCGCGATCATCGAAGATTTTCCAACTAAAAAATAAAGAAACTATCTTGGCTGTGATGGGTGATTTGTTTGCAGTTTTTTACTTAAAGAAATCCCGAACGCTCGATTGACTCGTTAGCCATTATCAGTCCATTATCAATCGTGCAGCATTTCTGTGCTGTATGACTAACATCGTGCTAAATTGATTGGCCAACGGTAGTAAGCTGCATGCTGAAACAAGCTGGAGTCTCACTACCACTTCCATTTCTGTTTCCCCCCTCATATCTGTCTAGGCCTGGGCAACCTGACAGTATCTTAGCCCACGTGCAGTCTCTGACTGTGCGGCACTTTGCCTGGATCAGGCTTGTGCTTTCATACCATACCATACCTTTGCAGCATTTCGGCATTTTCGCTAAAAACAACTACATCATCATCGCATTCGAGATCGGATATCCAGAGATCCGTTGAAACTTGACCCCCTTGAAACCCCCCTTTACTATCAAGGGGGTTGCGATACGTCACAAAGGATATCGCCCGAGCCATCGGGCATGCAGCTTACTACCGGTGACCAATCACTTTAGCATGAGGTTAGCCGTACAGCACAGAAGTAACTCACGATTATACATCCATTCATCTGGGCACAATACTAGCTAGCTTGTTCAGTATAGTCCGTGCATCTGTGTACCAGTCGAAGAGCAGAGCTGTATCATCAACATATTCTAAATCGAGAAGCTTGCCACCTGGCAATATGTAAACTCCAGAAGCTGGGTTTCCATCGCTGCACAATTCCATAATGGCATCAATTACGAAATTGAACAAAAACGGAGAAATCTGACATACTTGTCGGACGCCACATATGGTGAGGAATTTCGGTGAAAGCTTGTTGTAAACCCTAACGTATCCATAGGTATTACCATAAAGCGCACGCGGTATGTTGACATACCTTTTCGGAACGCCTTGGCACAGCAACGTGCCTGACTCCAGACTAGTGATATCGTACACGCAGTGCAAGTTCACTTGGCTCAACTCCGTCTTATATCATAAGGCCTGCTGTGAAACAGCATTCTCGAATACTCATTTTCATCTTGAGGGGTATTTAAAACATCCAAGGAATGAATAATAATTCATTTTTTGTATTTTTCGTTTATTTTATCGTTTTTACTTGGAGGCATATTATATAGCCATCCAGGCCCTTGGCAACCTAAGTACATCTCAGCCTACATGCATCATAATTCTCATCATTATAAAGGTCAACTCTACAGCCAGATAATGCACCAAACAACATGTTCTACTGTTTGCGATTTGTATCACCGTTCTCTAGTTTTTCTTGCCTTCCATCTATTAAAATCATGACACAAATAATGTAATATACAATGATCTCAAACTGTTTATCTCTGTTACATTTCGCTTGATTTCTCGCTGGTCAGATATTACAAACATACTAGTGTTTTTCAATGCACTGAAATACAATACAAGAATTTCCATTCTTGTGATGCAAGCCGCGAAATTTTTATTTTTTTATTGCCTTGAGATTTACAGCCCCCTCACTATTTTGCTTAAAAACTTTGCCCAGCCCATGCTTTCTTAGTTTGCAATCATTCGCCTCTTTGATTTTCCGTTTTTGCTTTGCTCAACCTACGTTTATCCGGAAATGGTATGAAAGCACAAGCCTGATCCAGACAAAGTGCCGTACAGTCAGAGACTGCCGTGGACTACGATACTCTCAGGTTTATCAGGCCTAGACAGATATGAGGGGGAATAGAAATGGTAGTTTAACAAGCTTTATCCTACCTGGGTTTCAATCTGATGAATGAATGAAGAATTTCGAATAAAAATGTTTTATTCAAAAATATTCGAATTTTCAGCTTTAGGCTGATCTTGAGGAAAATACTAACAAAACCTTTAACATAAGTCAAAGAGATAAATCTGACCCCGTTTGCCCAATAACTAGCTTTTTTGACAAGGGTGTTTTGTGGCAAAGAACCTCCAATGAGGCGATGTTCAAGGAAGCATTCTGCTGTGCTTCGATCGGTTCTTCGTTGACTTACTTACTTTACTTTTTACTTTTGTGCGACTCTCTCCTCCTGGAGGATGAGTCGGCTTCAATGAAGGTTCTTGGGGATTTGAGTACAAAGCGGCGTCCCCAGCACCACTCGGCGTTTTTTCGAGTCAGCTCCTCTAGCCTTTGCACAACCAAGTGCGACCTGCAAGGCAGCAGGGAGTTACCAGAAAGAGGTGGTCTACCAGACTCTGTTCCAGGTTTTTCCTCAGGGTTTTATCCCGAAGCCTTTCCAGCAATCGGGTATCCCGCAAGGTAGGAGAGGTTTAAAATCAGGGCATTTCCTTCCCTTAGATGAAATGCCCTCCCAGGCTAACGAGCTCCATCTGCCCGAAGCAAACTGGTTTTCAGGCACCAGTCACTCGCCTTCGCCCATTCTCCTGTTTGTAGAAGCACTTCCGCAGGGCTCGGGGAGCCACTCGTGCAAGCCAGAAGCTGGACTTGGTTGTCAGAGGCTATTTGAGACGCGTGCCATATGGGAGCATTTTATAAACAGTGGGAGCGTATCCTTACTGCCACCCCCGGCTATGACAACCTTTGGAGCTTTTCTTCGTTGACGATTAATATTTGCGTAGATCATGATGTAGTTGGCTAAAATGCACCCATTAGGATGTGCACGGTCGTGCAACATGCACGGATGTGCAATCGTGCAGCATTTCTGTGCTGTACGGCTAACATCATGCTAAATTGATTGGCCAACTGTAGTGAACTGCATGCTGAAACACGGTGGAGTCTCACTACCATTTCTATCTCCCCCTCATATCTGTCTAGGCCTGGGCAACCTGACAGTATCTTAGCCCATGTGCAGTCTCTGACTGTGCGGCACTTTGCCTGGATCAGGCTTGTGCTTTCATACCATACCATACCCATTAGGATACTATGAATGAGTCGATCACATAAAGGAAAGTTGTGTTGCCGTTAATGTTAATGAATTCTTATTCCTTTTCTGTTTCACTAGCTCTGCATCTTGTTAATTTTTAATATTTTTTTGTGCGTCGATGGTTGCTATTGCTTAAGCTTATTACGTAAACGTTTCTCAACTATTTCAGAATTTCGTATTTTTCTATACAATAATTTCACAACCGATCACTTGGCGTTTGATATCCCGATTGTCTTTTAACCTCGTCTCATGCTCACCGTGAATAATCACACTCGATACACTGATCTTTTGAATGAGTTGGTGAAATCTCCTGGTCGAATTGAAAGCAAACTCAAGCTTGCTGTTACGTTATACGAAAATGAGATCAATAAGCTTAAACCACGAGTGAGTTGACCTGCGTCGATCACCTTGAAGGCCTTGCTTTCAGATAACGGAGATTTGGCCACGATCTATAATTCTCATATGTTGATGCTCGAGCAAATCGCAAAATATGTTAAATCAGCTGAATGCTTTGAAACGAAGTTTTCAATATTGGAGCCAGTGGTCACCGATATTCTCTCAAGTGCAAGTACTGCTATTCAGAATTATGACCTGGTCTCGACTGAAAAACGTCTCACGGAAATTTCTCAATTTCTCTCATATTTCTCGTAAGCCATTGTTGTTCGCTTTGTATATCCGTCGTCAGTTCCAGCATAGACGCTGCTCGTTTACTTGGTGACATTAAACTCATCGTCGACGCAATAGGAGACTACCTCCGTTATGTTTACGAACAGTCGAGTACGGATACACGTTGTCGCGACCTCGTTTTCAACGCAACCACTTCAAATGAAACATGTTTGAATGCAATTACGGGCCTTATATCGTGCGTTCACATTTTTTCACTAATTAATAGAAATTTCGACCAACTACTGCAGGAAACTAATTTTCCACGGTCAGATTCATCGGCTTTTGAGAATACCGATATGCAACCACTAGAAGATGAACAACTGGATCGCATCAGCACAATGTTCACCCGCCTGGCTTCAGTAAATTTATGGTATCCTTTTTAAATGAATATTGTAATGTTCTCATAGTCTATCCACAATTTAGCTTTTATGTTTTCGGGTTCTGTCAACTACACTCTCCACATCAATTCAGAGACGATCAACCCTTTTTGCGTGTATAAAGATGACTGATCACTCATGTTCAACAGTAGACGCAAAATCGCTTGAAATAGACAACTAATTTAAAACGAGAATATTAGTCAATCCTCATCTGATTCCTTATTTGCCTTGGTCAATTACGTTATCGCTCAGATGTGTCCATATTTTTACAAAGTCACACAACCAGCATGGACGTAGCTTCCTCAGCACGGCTACAGCAGGTTGCTCTGCTCCTCTACGCTGTTCTTTTCTGTTAAAATTTCCCGTAAAGCCATTTTTGCTATAACTAATATTAAGCTTTTGAGGTAAACCATCATCACCATTCTTTGCAAAGTGATTGCCTAACGATGTGCGTAACGACAGCTATTTTATTTGGATCCACATTTTCTCGTTGTAAATCGATCAAGTTCAATGCATGGTCAGATAAACCCATTAAGCTTCATTGTTCTTTACTGCCTGAATGCACTTATAGATTGCTTGAAAATAATGGTAGCGATGCTATTTAGTTATGTACACAATCTCACACGGTGAAGCCAAATTTGTTTAGCTGTGCTCTTTCAATTTGGTTGCATGTACTCGGGTCACACGGATGTACAATCCCACAGTACCTCTGTAATGCACGGGTACCACCCTACTTAGTAAATTTGCTACCGGTACTGAGCTGCATGCGAAAACACACTGGAATCTGACTGCTATTGTTCCTGTTACACACCTGCTTTCGATATGTACAAAATGAATTGCTACTTAGTACTTATTAATCAAAATCTAACTTTAAACAAAAACTACCATCATGCTGTTATTGGAATGTTGCAAAAATACTCCAAACAGTTACCAGTGCTACATTGCACCAACTGTGGGACTTAGATTAGTCCCCACATGAAAGCTAAATTTCAATTTGCAAATGAGGATTTATCCTCGAAAACACATATAAATGGGTTTAGCACAAAATCAGAACGGCGTTCGAATGTCAGGTCACGGATACGCATACCTGATGAGCGGCAATAACCGCGAAACCGGTCGTGTGCTTCCGTCCTGCTTTTCGAACGCCATATACTACTTATTAATCAAAATCTGACTTTACACAAAAGCATTCAGTTCTGATACGCTTTTATTTGTGCTGTTCGATGCTCTGGTAATGTGCACTCATAACTCGCCTGGCTTCGTCTCCTTACTCTTACTAATTTTTCTGCATGAGAACTACCCAAGTCTATAACATTTATTTCATGAAATCGGTCGCTCAGAAGATGAGGGTACAAAACCAACGCCTGGCGTTGAAAACAACAAAATCAATCTGTCCAAAGTGTATGTGTTCATCTCATGTAGCAATAATAGATTTTCAGTGAGACAGATAGTCCACTCACACAAACATCGCCAATATCCAATCTACTAAAACCACAATGCTGCAGACGTTTTCAACTCTTCCCGTAGTACAATCCATTGAACGGATGGTGTTCGATACGATCCACTTTTGCTTCGTGTCAGATTTTTGTTTTCCATTCCTTATCAAATAGTCATTTGAACGTTTTGCTGGAAAAGCCCTTGCTAGAGCAGATTTGTTTGCCAATGCATGTCATTCTGCGTTCTCTTGAAAAGCGCTTCCGCTATCACTTCACCGGCGATCGTCGTACCAATCGCATTGATAAGGTATGCAAGTAACTTGCTAATTCTGTCGTTATTGTGTAGCCTGAATGGTACATGACTCAAACATTACAATGGATTCGTGATAATGATTATATCCTCACTGTGTTGGATCGTGACTTCCTCTCGAAAGCTGGATATACGGGCAAGATCAGAGTGAGTGACTGTTTCGACCGATTTTCGAGTATTAACATGATATTGGTTGTATTGACTTTGATCTTTTGTCAAACCAAGTTTGTCCCTAAAAGCAGGATTTTGGTTCCAAACGTTACAAAATGTCACATTCTTTTCTTCCTTTATCGTCATACTCACACAATTTTTCAGCTCAGCCCATCATCAATTTGGTCACGCCAACAATTCAGTTAACTATGATAATTTAGTATTTTCTTTCCTCATCGCTGGAGTTAATTCGCATCACCGGATACATTACGCAACTATCCATAATGGAATCGTTGGTCGCAACGTAGATATAGAAAAATAAGTTACCTTGCATAGATCGTTAGGCCACCTATTACGAATGGCAATTCATCTTTTTCCTAACGTGATTTGTTTACCACTCCTAATTCGGATTGGCCTCGTTACAAGGGTGACCAGACAGCAGATGAAATCTTTAAACTAGCTACGGTGGGTGCGACCCGTCTCCCAGGTTAGGGTCGAAGGGATCAGAATTCGCATTGGCTTCTTATCCTTAGGCTAAAAATCGTATCCAGTGGCGCTCCTTCCTTGGGAATGTTTGTTTAATTTTGCATGTTATCTGGTGTAACGGCGAGGAAAGCTTTTTATGATGCGTGACCGTGATAGCCACATGTAAGCTGTCGTGCTGATGTCTCCCTACTCGTTCACAACATTTACTTGAATGCATGTTTGATTTGAGGTGTAGGTACCTCATCCCTAATCTTCGATTGGTTCAATAGCTTTATAGCTCCCATCTTTTTAGATTTTTTACTATGTCATGGTTGCATGCATCCATGGTCAATATCGACCGAACGAGGCCATCACGAACATGGTTGTATGGCAGTTAAGCACTTGCAACTTGTTACCGGTGTATTGGTGTCCACGATAACAATGATTGTTTTACTTTTCCATCAAGGATTTCTGTGTTTAACTGCACTTTTAGAACAGCCAAAACATAAAAGTTGCTTGACATTTGAGCATCTGACGTCAGTGATTATATATTTATATTTTTACACAATCATTTAAAAATGAAAAAGTGCCACCCGGCAATGCACGAGAAAAAGAAGGAAAGAAAAAAAGGGTACAATATGAGGGGGATTTTTATTTGTCCATTGTTCCACATGTCGATTTTTTGATTTTTTTACAAATTTGAGGGGGGAACACAAAATAGAATGCACTCTCTCCACTGTTGCCGGTTCTCAGCCATCGTCGACAGCGTGTCAAGCCACAGACACTCACTATCCCTTGGACCCCACCCAGGAAGCCGCGTTCGTCCGACCCGAGCTAAACCCGACGTCAAGCGTTTTAAGGCCTTCTTCCAGGTCAGCGGTTGTCCACCTGAACACCGCCGCCAGCCTGGGCCAACCGACACACGCAGCGCGCGGAAGGGTAGGCGCTCAGGCTTCATTCTCAAGACATGCCCTAGCCAGCGGAGACGGGAACGGTCGATTAGGTCTCGTAGCATCAGGCTGTCCACACCTAGAACACGGTGCCTCACTTCAACGTTGCTAGTGCGGTGTTGCCACCACACTCGTGCAAGCCTCCGTAAACATCGATGTTCAAACACCTCCAAGCGCCGGAGCTCCTCTGCGCGTACTGCCCAGCTCTCGCACCCGTAAAGCAAGACCGACCTGACTGAGGCCAGGTAAACTCTCCCCTTGAGTCTCAAACTCACGTCAGACCGCTTCCAGAGATGACCTAGACTAGTGAACGCGAAGCGAGCTCTCGCAATGCGAGAGCCGATCTCACTTTCCAGCCCTCCTCCCGCCGTGATGCAGCTACCAAGATAGGTGAACTGTTCCACACAGTCCAGACTGAGGTCATCGACCGTCAGAGTGGGCTGCAACCCCTCCCAATCTTGAAGAAGAACCTTACACTTAGTTGGAGCTAAGTGCAATCCGTACCTAGACGCCTCCAATGCTAGCTGGTTCAGGGCATTCTGTAGGAACACCGGATCATCACCAAGCAAAGCAATGTCATCGGCATAATCAAGGTCAGTGACACGGTTACCTGGAAGTAGCTCGATCCCACCCTCAGTGAAGCTACGGAGAGCATTCTGGAGGACATCCTCGATCGCAAAGTTGAACAAGAATGGGGACAGCGGACAGCCCTGGCGCACGCCACTGGTTGTGGGAACGCCGGCGATAGGCTGCCGTAGACCCTGACCCTCCCTGAAGAATGAGAATAGAGCTCCTTCAAGATGGCGACATACTTAGGAGGGATGCCACTCCTAAGCAAGCAGTTCCAAAGAGTAGTTCTGTCCACCGAGTCGAACGCGGCCCGGATGTCCAGAAAAGCTACGATGGTTGGTCGCCGGTACAGGTGTCTGTGCTCTAATAACTGTCGCAGGACAAAAAGCTGATCCACGCATCCTCGCCCCGGGCGGAATCCAGCCTGTTCCTCACGGCAACGTAACTCCCGAATGGGCGATAGCCGACGAAGGAGGATGGAAACCAGGAGTTTAGACGCGACAGGAGTCAGGGATATCCCACGATGATTGGAACACAGATTCCGTGCGCCCTTCTTAAAGATTGGGATAACCGTCGATTCACCCCATGACGCCGGGACCCGCTCCTCAGCCCATACTTTGGTAAACAAATCACGTAACTCCGCTGCCACAAGATCACCTCCCTCCTTAAACAAAATCGGGTGGAGGTCGTCAGGACCAGGTGACTTGTGGCGCTTCAGTGCTCGAATTACCTCTCTCACCTCCTGGAGATCAGGAGCGGCTAAGGAAACGGGCCAAGGCGTGCAAATCGGTGTCTCAGGCGGCGAGGTCGGAGGAGGTGGCTGGCTGAACTGAGCACTAAAGTGCTCAGCCCATCGTTCTAAGCGTCTACTAAGATTGGTGATCGGCGAGCCGTCAGTTTCGCAAATAGTCTCGCTCACTGTATTCAGTTTCGAACCAGTAGCTCTAATTAACTGAAACAATTTGCGAGTATTGCCCGATGCGGCTGCAACCTCCATCTCACAAGCACGTTGCGTCCACCAGAACTCGCGGTCATTCCTTAAGCTGGCCTTTAAGCGGGTATTGAATTCTCTCCGAGCACGGTTGTGTTCAGTGCCGGTGGGTAAAGTTCGACGGTGATCGATTAAAGCAAGTGACTGGGCCGAGATCCAAGAGCGTGGCAAAGCGCGGGTGGGTTGACAGCTTTCAGAAGTAGCGCAGGACAGTGCTGTCCGAACGAAGTTCCAGTGCTGCTCAACATCAGACGGGGGTGCTTCTGCGAGCTCCCTGGTCAATGCATGATGGAACTGGGTTCTGACAGCGGGGAGCATCAAAGAGGCGGTGTCTACATGAGTTCGTCTTGCGCGTGCCTTACCCCAAAATTGGAAGTTGACTGTCGCACAGACTAGCGCATGGTCTGAGTCCACACTGGTGGTCCAGTATGAACGACAATCCTTGATGCTACCACGCCACCTGGAGCTAATAGCAATGTGGTCAATTTGAGACCAGACGTGCTGTGATGGTGAGCGCCATGTGGCCATTCGACGCTGGGAACGCCGAAATGCCGTACTGGAGAGATAGAGGCGGTGATCGCCACAGAATGTGAGCAATCGTTCTCCGTTATCTGAACGCCCGCCCGTTATCTGAACGCAGTGATTAAAGCGAAAAGGGTAAAATAAGTTTAATATTCCTGTTCAAAAATAGCTCCGGAATTTTATTATTGTTTACCACTGTTTCAAGAACTTCATTTTACTAACTTCACTTGGTGATGGAAATCAGCCAACAAACAGCAGTGGGAATGTAAGTGCTTCAATATATATATATATATATATATATTATTATAATATAGCTAATATAGTATATATCTATATCTATAATATATATATATATATATATATGCGCGCACGTTTGCACATCTATATATATCAATCATACACAAAGGAATCCGCTAACAGTATCAACGCTTTTTAGCTACTATTACTGTTTTCATTCTGATATATATCTAGTCCTGGTCAACCTGACAGTATTTAGACCACCTGCAGTCTATCTCTGTGCGGCACTTTTCCTGGATCATGTTTCTGATTTCATTCTTGCATAATTACTCTGTTTACAACTCTACATTAATTTGAGTGTCAATCAATACTATTGCGTCATTTATTCAAATTCTGGTCCCAATGAAGCTCATCCGGTTTCTAGTTTCATTATTTTCAATATATTCTCTTTAGACTGAATTCATCCGCGGTCTGATGATCTTGCTAACGGACAAATTAAATGCTGATTTAGGATTGGTCCCACAGATGCCTACACGCTATTCCCTACCAGTAAATGTCAAATCAACAAACACAGAGCCATTTCTAGTTGCAGCGGTCAGTTCTTCTTCCAACGCGGTTCCCTCAGGGGAATTACTGGAAAATACGGAGTATTTTAGTCACTTGGTGGATACGCTACTTCAGACGGATGCTCGTTTGATGCAGCTCGCTTACACAACAGAGCATCCGAGACCATCAGACATTCTTTCGCTGCCCGAAGTTTTTCAACGTTGGATTACGTTGGAACTGAGTTTGGCCTTTCGACGATTGGATGGTTTGTTATCAGCCAACAATGCGTGGGACGTTCCAGATGAATCGAACAGGCGGTGAGTACTGTGGTCATTGTCATGGCTGTCACGCTACCTTGCGGCAATATTACACGTTATTCATAGCCTAATTTACTGGAACATTATTTTTTCATTTTTCTCTGAATGTAAATCCTAGCTGTTTTCGTAATCTCGATTACGTGCGCAGGGAACAATTATTACCATTTTCTACACATCTACTCTCATTACTTTTCCATCTACGAAGCATCCGTCGTATCTTGAACATATGGTGGATGGACAGAGTGACTAATGTTGAAGTGCTTTCAAAAGGTAGTCTACATAGCATGTTCACCCTATTGCGATAGCGCCGCCTTCGGTGGCTTGGTCATGTCTATGAAATGCTAAATTGTCGTATTCCGAAAGGTCTACTCGCTGGTAAGTTGCATTTAGGAAGTCGACCATTGGGCAGACCGCACTTGCGGTACAACGACGTTTGCAAAAGAGATATGTAAGCTCTTGGCATTGATCCCGCGTGTTTGGAAGACCGCTTACTGTGAAGGCATTGTGTAAAGCGTCGTCTGCAAGCTGGGGAGGAGCAGATACAGCTCTTGGCTGCGGAACGCAGATCACGCCGCCGGCATGCAACTGATGCAATACAACCCAGTTCTAACTATCGTTGCCAGCGCTGCGTGAGAGATTGTTCCCCCCGAATCGGACTGTTTAGTCATTCAAAAAGCTGTAGAACATGAAAATTCATGCGATTGTGATGTACATCCATGGTCAACATCGACTGAAAGAGGCCAACAACAACTGTCGTTACTTAGTCCAAAGAAGGAAGGTATTTTATTGATTTTGCTTGACATAATGTAAAATAAATTTCTCGTTTTGGGAGGATCTAGTATTTGTGTTCGCTGTCTTGTGGAACAAATTCATATGCGCTGTCCAATCCCTAGTCCCCAAGATTTACAACTGCAAATTGATTTCTTTTTTTTTCAATACCACTAGCGAAACGTGACAATCTGCCTTTTTGCGTACGCCAAATGATAGCCTCCTACCAGGTATGAATGTAATTAGACGCCTGAATGCATGCAAAGTGCCGCATAGCCATAAACTGTGCGTAGTCTCGGACACGGTCATGCTGCTCGGTCCTAGACAAAAGTCAGTGAAATGCTGTTTACACTCGGAGCTCAATGTCAATAGCCAATTATTTCAGTATGGTGCTACCCGCACACAACAGAATAACTGCACGATTGCACACGCGCAAATAAGAGGTAACGCGCCGTGAGAAGACACCCTCAATGCACTTTCCGGCAATCTGGAACAGGCATACATGAATAGTTGCGTCGTATTCCGACCCTATCATCCCAAAGTTGCTTCACAGTAATCTGTATTAAAAATAAGAATACCTGCCTGCCGCTCAACAATGCATCTTGTTTGTGGGTTCCAAAGCGGGTTGTGTACGTTTCGGATGGAAACCGCAGTCAATGGCGCCATATTGATTATTGTTCGTGCCATAACCGTTGTGTGGTTTATTATTTTGTTGTTGTTGCCCCTCTTGACCATGGTTGTACTTGATAAGCAAATGAGTTTTTCATACTACACAGCTTTTCGATGACTAAATAACGATTTAGTTTTTTTTTTTTTTTTTTTTTTTTTTTGGGAGAATCGAATCTATCCCGTGGCGACCACAGTGATCAGCAGTACTCGACGAACGTTGGTTTGTGGCGAATACAATTACAGGAAATCATTTGAAAGAGCTTTTAGTATATTTGCACGCCCACTTTCATACACCTTTTGATTGTGGTTACGTCAATTTTTTGTATCTGCGTTTCTTTCTATATATTCAACTCCACACCCGTGCACCATTGCGGTACCTGCAGTATTATGGTGTTGCTTAAATCATCAACACCGAAAGATGTGGAGATTTACTACCGCCTTAACCATTAAACGGCGATTTGCTTTTCTTTTCAACATTTTACACATGTTTCCTCAATAACGGTTTTTTCAGACCACAGTGCGCGGATGATTTCCATGCGTTGCTTCATGCAGTTGGCCTGAGAAGTCGCCAGTTGGACGATAAACTTTCCCGCTCTCGATTTCTTCGGTTGCAGTTGCATCTGATTCGCGCATTCTTTCTGCGTATCCGTGATTATTCCCAGCTTTCCGTCGATCCACAGTCTTCCTCTCCGACGAGCCTATTCACAATCAGGCGTTCTCGTTCACCTACTGGCGGTTATCTCGGTCGTCATTTGAAAGATGCACTTTCTGTCCTCTCTGGTGGATCGAAATTTGGATGGGGAAGTGAGCAATCGACGTCAGATAATCAAAAATATCTACGTTGGATTGGCGCGATAAACGCTTTGAGCTACTTACACGATACGATCGCGGAGCTGGCCAATGATCCCGTGAGTATAAACGCAAAGCATGTTCGTTTATTTCTGATGCAACGTTGATTATGGTCACCATTGTGATGTGCACTTTATTTCTGCATCTCCCATCAGTTGGAACCTACCACACTTGCTTACTTTGTGCGACTATCTTCTCTTGGAGGATTAGTCGGCTTCAATGAAGGGTCTTGGGAATTTAGGTACAAATCGGCGTCCTCAGCACCACTCGGCGTTTGTTCGAGTTAGCTTCTCTAGCCTTTGCACAACCAAGTGAGACCTGCAAGGCAACAGGGAGTTGCCAGAAAGAGGTGGTGTGCACCGCCTAACCGTCTACGAGACTCTGCTCTAGATTTTTCCTCAGGGACTTCTCCCTTTCTCGCGATCGGGTATCCCGCAAAACAGCGGAGGTTTAAAATCAGAATTTTCCTTCCCTTAGATGAAATGCCCACACTTACGTGTGTAATGTAATCTTCTTTTGTTTTCTCGCTGATTTTTAAACATGGATAGCAGATATTCAATGCGCTCTATTCTCCGAAAATCTCGCACTATCTATGTTCTCATTGACATTGATATCGCGGGAAATTCGACCGAACGAAGTTTTCATACCGTTCGTGTTCAACACTCCCAAGTTTTCTGATTCGGATTTTTGCTACCGCATTCACTTGGGTAAAATCAGTTACGCGTATATTTTGGTATTTTTTGAACCGACTCTGCACAACGTTCTGCCAACACGGAGTTGCAATCGTGCAAGCATTTCTATGCTGTGCGGTTAACATCGTGCTAAATTGATTGGCCAACGGTTGGTAGCTTCATGGTGAAACACGCTGGAGTCTCACTACCATTTCTATTCCCCCCGCATATCTGTCTAGGCCTGGGCAACCTGACCGTATCTTCGCCCACGTGCAGTCTCTTACTGTACGGCACTTTGCCTGAATCAGGCTTGTGCGTTCATACCATACCATGTCTGCCAACAGCCATTACATCCAGAAGGTCTCAATTTGATTGCTCTGCTCAAACGCTTTGATCTTGCTGGAGGAGAAAGCCAAATTCTTAACTAAGCACAAGTGAACCGGTAGGATTTGCGCTTCAAAGAAAACTCGGATGAAAACGGTACCGTCAATCGTTTCCTACTAGGCCCTAGAATCTATTCCTACGATGACCACTTTCAAAAGAAAGGTGTTAATGGTGCCTATTGGAATCACTTTGTATGTCGTACTGATTTGTTTTGCTGCAACTCAGTTAGTACACTCTATATGGATATTCCGTCTGTGTGTGTCGTATTGATGACTTTATGTGGAAATTCCTCGTACTTGATGCTCATTGATCAATAATATAGTTCCCCGTTCCTTCTAACGAGACATACTGTAAATACACCTTTAGTAGCATTAGCTTCTTTGCTGCACACTAGTCGTGTTTATTTTTGTATGTGTGGGCATTCGAGCAGGCTGCATCACTTTGTGGACCCTCCAATAGAGACAACTTGAGTGTATAATTTTGGATGACACACATGAATAGTTGTGCACCCGTTGTGGATTTCATTCTATTTGGACAAATAACGAAACAAGGCCCAATGAATTTTGATCACGCCGTGAATCCGCAGATTACCTCTTAGTCTTATATTATTTACCGAGGGGATTGCTGAACGTTACTGTTAACTTTTCCGTTGTTGAACAGTAGCTTCCGATGATGCATGGCATTCGCTAAATTGCGCCCATCAGTGATTTCTCATCTCGACTGTCATTTGCCAAGTGCCTTCAGATGCACGGATGTACATTCGTACAGTACTTATGCGCTGTACTGCTAACACCGTGCTAAAGTGAGTGGCCACCGGTAGTGAGCTGCACGCTGAAACAGGCTGGAGTCTCACTACTATTTCCTGTTCTTTTTTCTTCCTCATATCTGTCTAGGCCTGGGCAACCTGACAGTATCTTAGCCCACGTGCAGTCTCTGACTGTACGGCACTTTGCCTGGATCAGGCTTGTGCTTTCGTATCGTATCGTAGTGCCTTCTGAACCATTGTCTTTCGGAAAACCTCGATGAGAATGTTCTGTATCACCTCGGTAAGAACGGGGCTACTTCATTGGGGATTATGTGTGTGAGATTGAACGGAAGCCTTTTGGTGTCTGAAATGTTTCGCCGTCCTTCATTTTCGCTCTACGCTTATCAAGAACCTGTGTGAAATTTTCAGGACCGTCACGGAGACAGAAAGGTTTTCGAAAACGATTTTGCTATTAGATAATTATGTGGTGGAAAACGTGTACAAACAACCTTAAAATTATACCACAGAATCGAACTGGTTTCCCCCTTATTTGAAACTCGCAATATGTTCCCGATGTTACGATGAATTTTGTTGCTTTACTAAGCTACTTACGTAACATTACTTTTCGATCAATCGGGCTGTCTTGCTAGCAACACTTGCTAATCGATTCTTCTAGCCAACTTCTGCTTCCACTCCGTTAACGGTCCTGCACATTTTATTGCTTTACTCTCGATTCCACTGCATGGATGTGCAATTGTGCAGTACTTATCTACTGTGCAGCACCGTGCTAAATTGATCTGCCAACGGTACTGAGCTGCATGAGGAAACACGCTGGCTTTTCTTACATCTCTCTAGGCTTGGCCAAACTGACGGTATCTCAACCCGCGTGTCATTAATGACTGTGTGGCACTTTGCCTGGATGTGCAATCGTGCAGCATTTCTGTGCTGTGCGGCTAACATCGTGCTAAATCGATTGGCCACCGGTAGTGAGCTGCATGCTGAAACACGCTGGAGTCTCACTACCATTTCTTTTGTCGTATCTGTCTAGGCCTGGGCAACCTGACAGTATCTCAGCACACGTGCAGTCTCTGACTGTGCGGCACTTTGCCTGGATCAGGCTTGTGCTTTCATACCATACTTTGCCCGGAACCCAGCCTATAATTTTTGATTAAAAATTAATTAACTCCGGTTTCCTGGACACAATATTCTACTTAATTCACTGCTATATACTCACCACGTCTAATGCAGTTTGATATCTCATTGCAAACGCTGCATAGACTAACATGTCATTTTTCTTTGAAGTTTTCTCCTTTTTCCCGCGTTTTGATTCGCTCTCACCGTTATTTTGAACTCCCAACAGTACTACGTATCTTTCTACGAGGATTTGTCGATGCGTGCCTTTTTAGAACAACCGGATCCATGGCTGCTCGATTTCGGACTTTGTGCAGAGGAAGCGGGCCCATTGAGTGTCGAAGTGAGTCGTACCTACTTATCTACGATTGATCGAATCGATCGAAATAGCGAGTAATTCAGACAACTTTTCCAACCTGTTGCAATTTATTTCGTCCACCTTTTCAGTGAGAAAATCAACCCCCATTAGGTTGCTTACATTACTGTCCGCTTGTCTCTTTGCGTCGGATATTTTTAAGACCACTTCAACTGAGAAGTTACAGGAAACTTCTTTACTAGTGAACAGTTAACACTATACAAAATTGCTTGGGTGCAATGTATGTGTGATGTGAATGCACAAGCCTGATCCAGGCAAAGTGCCGCACAGTCACAGACTGCACGCGGGCCAAGGTACTGTCAGGTTACCCAGATACAAAGATATGGAAATAGAAAATAACAATGGTAGTGAGACTGTAGCTTGTTTGCGCATGCACCTGTGACAACTCCATTTAGCACCGTGTTAGCCGCGCAGCACAGAAATACTGCACGATTGCACATCCGTGCAATAAAACAATGTCGTCTCACGGTTATTATTGATCTGTTATTTATCTGTCTGGGATCGAGAAACTTTGCACCCCTGGAACAGAGTCTGGTAGACGGTTAGTTGGTGCACACCACCTCTTTCTGGCAACTCCCTGCTGCCTTGCAGGTCGCACTTGGTTGTGCAAAGGCTGGAGAAGCTGACTTGAACTAACGCCGAGTGGTGCTGGAGACACCGCTTTGTACCCAAATTCCCAAGAATCTTCATTGAAGTCGACCAATCCTCCAGGAGGAGATAGTCGCACAAAAGTAAAAAAGTAAGGTTACCCAGGCCTAGACGGATATGGGAAAGGAAAATAACAATTATAGTGAGACTCCAGCTTGTTTTCACATGCAGCTCACTACCGGTGGCAAATCCATTTAGCACGGTGTTAGCCGCGCAGCACAGAAGTACTGCACGATTGCACATACGTGCAATAAAACGATGTCGTCTCACGGTTATTATTGTTTTGTTATTTATCTATCCAGGCTCGAGAAATCTGGCATTATTTTCGCCCACATGCAGAAGAAGAAAAAGGCTTTATTCTTTTAAAAGGTTTTTTCAGCTAATCAAATTAATTTAACCACACAAACGTTTGAATATGAATAACGAATATGAGAGAAACGTTACAGTTTGGTGGGAAAAATTGAGATTGCCAAGCACATTCAAATTCCAAACAGCTTCGGTTTCGTCTACAGCGGCATCAAGCGTTGTGATAGAAGTTGACGAAATTTCAGGCTTGATGTTCAAGTTTTCTTTCGATTTTTTTCTGACCGGTGCTGCAAAATCCCCATTGTTCAAAATACAAAAAGTGCACAGCATTTAAAGCGTGCGGGACATCAAATGTCCTTCGTTTACATCGAAACATGTTGAAAAATTGCAAGGCAAAAGTGTTTCATGCTGACTTGAAAAATAAATAAAAATGAAGGGAAAATTTAATTTTTGAGCACGGCATACTTAAAACACGCGTAGCGTTTGATTGTATGCTGATTTGACACAACCAAGTAATTTGGACATCAGGACTTTAGTAATTCATCGAAGAGGCTGGATGTATTGTTATAGTTTGGCTGGGTTTCTTTCCGTCCGGTTGTTCAATGAGATCCGTGCTCAAAAATTATTTTTTCCACACATTTATCTTTTTCTCAGCGGTCACTGAACCCGTTTGTTTTCTTAAAACTTTTTACATGTTTTCATGAAAACGAAGGATATTTTGCACCCCGCACGCTTCTACTGATGTGCACTTTCCATATTTTTCGATTTACGGAGATTTCGTTGCACCGTTCGGAAAAATGAAAACATCAGGATTTAAAAAAATCGTGCAGCCTGTAAATTTTATTAACTTCCATCACAATGCTTAATGCCGCTGGTAGAAGCTGGTTTGTATTTGTATGTGACTGGCGATTTTAAAGTTTCCAATAAAACTTTATCGTTTCTCTCATTCGTTATTTTTATTCCAAAAAAAAAGTTGTTATGGTGTTCAAATTAATATTGATTTCACTTGAAAAAATTAGTTTTATTTAAACGGAATTAAAATTTAAAAATTATTAAAATGTTTTAGTTCTTCCCCTGCTCCACGCATAAACAGATGTAAGAAAAAGAAAATGGTAGTGAAACTTCAGCGTGTTTTCCAGTGCAGCTCAGTACTGTTAGCAAAACAATTTACCACAGTGTTTCCTGTGTTGTACAGAATGAGTTACAACCCCGTACTTCAATCTGTCTCATTTGCCTTGTGTGCAACGCTTGTTTTACAATTCACTTTGAAACGAGTACATTAAAAGACCAATATTGAGTAATCAGCTTAAATAAGGTTTCTTTTGAATACGCTGTTTTATTGGTATGATGGTATGAAAACACAAGCCCGATCCACGCAAAGTGCCGCACAGTTAAAGACTGCACGTGGGCTAAGATACTGTCAGGTTACCCAGGCATACAAAAATATGGGAATGGAAAATAACAATGGTAGTGAGACTCCAGCTTGTTTTCGCATGCTGCTCACTACCTGTGGTAAATCAATTAAGCACCGTGTTAGCCGCATAGCACAGAAGTACTGCATGATTGCACATCCGTGCGATTGGGTTCGAACAACGAAGAATGAGTTTCCGATATAGAATAACACTGGTTTTAAATTGGAGCATTGTTCGCCATTGATCCACCATCGCAATGCTTCTTGAAATGTATCTTGCTGTCTACATTTTACCAGAGAAACCAACCAGAAAATCTTAGTGGAATGTAACTCGGAGAGTTGAGCAAAACGCTGAATTGCTGAATCCAAGGGAATATTCTGATAAAGACAGTAAACCTTGCGCAGTTTAGTTACATCTAGTACGCATAGCAGAGCCCGGTGCATCGTACGTGCACAGCAATGCTTTGTGTTCTTCTTCTCTAAATCCACAGGTTTCCGTGATTAGGGTGTTGCATATACTTGGAAGAAACAGCATTTTTGTCGCTCAACTCACCTTCCATTATTCCATCTGCAAAGCATTTGTGGTGATCTTGGGGAAGTCTTTTTCATGTATGAGCATCTTTGATAGTTCACGTCGCCATTGTCATCTCCCTTTTCACGAGAATCGTGAAATCATCCACTTTGTGCATCGCGCACTGAGGCCGGATTTGCGGACGCCTTAGTTGTCTTGTGTGTGTTGGCCTCCCTCGATCAATGCCGACCATGGATGTACATCACACTCGCATGAATTTTCATGTTACACAGCTTTTGGAATGACTAAACAGTCCGATTCAGGACGAATAATCTCTCCCACAGCGCTGGCTGCGAATGTCAGAACTCTGTTGTAGGGCGTCAGTTACACGCCGGCGTCGTGATCTGCGTTCAGCAGCCAAGAGCTGTATCAGCTCCTCTCCAGCTTGCAGACAACGCTTTACACAATGCCTCCAATGTGAGCGGTCAAGAGCAAGTTCTTCCAAACTCGCGGGGTTAATGCCAAAAGCTTTCATATTCCTTTTGCAAACGTCTTTGTACCGCAAGTGCGGTCTGCCCAATGGTAGACTTCCTGATTTCAACTCACCATAGATTAGATCTTTCGGAATACGACCATTTTCCGTTCTGTAGACGTCGCCAAACCATGCTCTGTAGACCAGCTTTTGAAAGCCCTTCAGCATTAGTCACTTTGTCCATCCACGATATGTTCAAGTTACGACGGATACTTCGTAGATGGAAAGCAGTCATGTTTTATCAAATATCGTGCACAATCAATTTATTTGTTTACCATATCTTTATCAATTTTCTTCAATTGTGTTTATTATCCGTCGGCTAGATCTAATCATCTGTCTCGGTCCAGTTTCCCTGTTGGGAGAAAATTGTTTATTTTACCTCTCATGCTTGAATGTTGCTCGTATTTTCTTCGCGCATGCTTATTCATCCAGCCTGACGGGAGTACGGAACAATCCTCAGCCCTTCACGGAGGAGTGTTTACACAAGTAAGTCGTTTATTTACCCGAATTGAATCATCTCATACTGTATGAAGTGCTCTGTACAAACAAACCTCACTCCATTCTTAGGTTTTGCATTTGTATCACAATGGTGTGAATCGAATGCTCACCGAATTGGTCGATACGATTTTTACCAAGCTTCGCTGTTTGTCACGTGCTTATGTGACTGCCACGGAATATTGGTTACACACGGACCAATCGGGTGTGTTCGAGCCAGCATCATTGCAAGTTTCCGGGCCGTCGTTTCCCTTGTTCTCGTGCATCCGCGATTGTCTGCATTTGCTGCAAACCACGCTGCATCCTAAATTGTTTGCGGTTGCTTGGAAACAACTCGCTCGTGCCGTGGATGATCTGCTGTATAATGAGGTATGTGGTTTTATTCCCTGGCTGTGTTCAAATTATTTTGATATTCCATTTACGATCGATCATGATTTCTTGCTGTTTGTGGTGCAGCAGTTCTCCGTTTCATAAGGGGCACCACATCAAATTGCTTGTACTTAGTTATTGAGTTGCGTGCGAGCATATGGTGATGATGACGATGAGATCTCTAGCCTGGTTCCCTATAAACTACCGCACAATCAAAACCTTCGCACGCGCTACGATACTTTCAGGTGTGTTGAGCCTATATAAATCTAAGATGGGAAAATGGGAGTATGACTGCTGTGTATTTCCGCATGTAGCTTAGTATCGGTGGGGGATTATTTTAGCACGATACCCTAATACTCCACATTTGCACATCCGTGCAATGCTACCACGATTATACTTCTATATTTATCGCTTTAGTGACACTTAATCGTCAGACACTTAATCCCCGGACATTTAACCACCAAGTCACTTCATCCACAGTTACTTAATCGTCAGTCACTTAATCCCCAGTTTGATAACTTCTAAAGAATGCAGAATACGTTGAAATGAATTTATTTAGCAGGAGAGATATGCCATTGATTTTTAAAAACGTACATCTTTCCGTAGTTTAGTATGCCGAGATGTCCTGGCGCATATCTCAGCATTCTTCTTCTGTTTGATATGATCCCCAGCAATTGCGTGAAGAACTGAGGCCATATGCTATCGGCAATCCTTTCGCAAACCGTTAAGAAATGTCTACATGGTTGGATGTTGGCAAGAAAAGGGTGACTTCTACATCATTATTCGTTCGGGCAACACCAGTATTTGTGTCTTCATACTTATTCCAGGATTTAGGTGGAAATATAGCTGGTGCAACGTTTTCTTTTCTACTTCTAATTCGTCGACCTTGAACAAAGGTATGTTCAAAATAACATGACCGTTCATTCATCCTCTCTTTGAGGCATAGATTCGGCTAAAATCTCAAATGTGTCGACTACATCATTCAACGGCACAATCATGAGGCGTAAATCATCATATGCCTCATTATCTACATTCATCCCTAGTTCAATTATTTTTCGTTGCATGACATGACATCTCGAGCAATTCACCGATACTCAACTACGGAGAGATTGACGTTCTTAAAATCAATTGCATAACTCTTCTGCTAAATAAATTCATTTAAACGTATTCTGCATTCTTCACAAGTTATCAAACTGGGGATGAAGTGACTTGGCGGTTAAATGTGTGGGGATCAAATGTCTGGTGTTTAAGTGTCTAGGGATGAAGTGTCGGAGATTAAGTGACCGGACACCATATTTATCTAGGCCCAGATAACCTGATGGTGTCTTAGCTCACGTTCAGTCTTTTGAATGCGCGGCTGTTGGCATGGCCCCGGCCTCGTGATGCCATGTATGATCATTGGTTGCAACTCGGATGACAGTAATTGGTAGTTGATGTTTTGCCGTGAAACTTTGTCGATGATAGGCGTTTGTGCACGACACTGATGTACCTTGCTGTACAGCTAACATCGTGCTAAATTGCTTTGCGATAAGTAGTGAGCTGCATGCGAAAACACGCTTGAATCAAAACGCTAATTTTATTTTCATTCTCATGTCAGTCTTGCCCAGGACAACCTGACAGTATCCTAGTTCTTGCGCAGTCTATGACTGTTGGGCGATTTACTTGGATCAGACTTGCAATTTGATACATACTTTGTGCATTACACTATTGTCCTGAATCAATACCCACGTTGTAGGAACAACTTTTTCAGTGCTAATCATGGACTTAATCTTTTGAGAGTTTATGTTGCATTTCATTTTTCATGCTTCATAGAGTTGCTTTAATTGGTATAAACTGTCGTGGCCTGGGCAACCTGACAGTATCTTAGCCCACCTGCATCCAATGACTGTGCGGTACTCTGCCTAGATCAGGCTTGTGCTTTCATACACCATACATACATTAATTAGCAAACTACGATTTCTTATGTTTCTGTAAACAAACTACTTTAGATTCAGCACTAAAATGTAAAATTATGCAATGCTGCTTCCGCGGCAAATTGATTACATCAGCGGTCTCTTTGTCAATATTGTTGTCGAGTTGTGAATATTTCTTGTCGAGTTCTTGGCGATTTGACAGATTCTCTGCCGGGGTGTATTTTATCAACCTGTGTATTACATTCATCAATAGTGAAGATTATTGAGCTAGAATGTGGATGTTTTTTTATTTGCTATTTGTATGGCAATTGCTCTTGAGGAAAAGTTTTTCATGCTATTTTATGTTGCTGGATCCGTAATTATTGTATGGTATGGCATGAAAGCACAAGCCTGATCCAGGCAAAGTGCCGCACAGTCAGAGACTGCACGTGGGCTAAGATACTGTCAGGTTGTCCAGGCCTAGACAGATATGAGGAAGAAAAATGAACAGGAAATGGTAGTGAGACTTCAGCCTATTTTAGCATGCAGCTCACCACCAGTGGCCAATCAATTTAGCACGATGTTAGCCGCACAGCACAGAAATTCTGCATGATTGCACATCCGTAATTAGCAGCAACTATGTCTTTGCACTCTTTTCCCCTGTGTATTTCTTCGCTTTGTTTCTTAGCTGATCATGGCCAATCGCTTCACACCCAACGGAGCCACACAACTTCGCTTCGATTTGACACACCATCTATACCCCTCATTCGCGCTATTTACCGAGCTGCCGGAGTCCTGTTTCCCTCAAACACGTGATGCTGTAATTCTTCTGACGCTGTTCAGGGGCTCGGCCGAATTATTGCGATCTGCACTTCGCGACCGTCTACGATCTGGATCCAATCCCCTAGGTCCGTTGCTCGAGTTAGGGGTCACCTCATTAACACCGGATGAGGCGGAGCGAATTTTGTCCCTGCGAGCTTCTCCTTAATGTCTGCACTCTGTGATGAATACCATATTTTCGTTCCCTGAAATCGATTTCATAACTTGTTTCACGACGCGTGGAACTTAATCTTGTGGTTTCTATCCATCGATAACAACCGTTAGGTGTGATGCGATTTTGTGTAAATACATTTGTTTGGTTCGAGCTATGTGTTTTGCCTCATGAATATGTTTGTTTCGTGATGAAGATGATGACAAAAACTAGGTCGTTTCAATCCGTCCAACGCTTCAAGAAGCGCTTTGTTATAATGTACATGTCAGTTATTCCCTCTGAGGGGTAGGAGAGTAACGCGTTCTGTAAACTTTATATGGGTCCCGGTCACCCTAAAGGTATTGCTTTAATGAATCTGTTAACTTAATGCCGTTCTGTCTATATTGTAGCTATTATAAATGGGTCAGTCAAGTGACGCGTTACCAAAATTTGTTCCTGTGGGTTAAATGCCACGTTATTGAACCCAATAAAATGAACCGGTGTACTTCAAGTTTCTTTTACACGTGAGAGTCTTTATTAGAGTTAAAGTTTGTTTATTCATTACTCTTTTAAAAGCCTGAATCATATAAGGACAATTCGTTAGGTATTACACTAATAACTTCTGAGATCAAACCCGGTCCGAAGAAATTGAGTCATTTGGCACATTCTTTTTTCTCGAGTGTAAACGACCCCGAGAATTGTACCCGAAATCTCTTCTCTTGAATATCACTCTATGCTGTGGTGATACTGCGGAGATGACGTTCGACGTTCATTCAGACGGTTCTGGTTTTCGATACCGACGCTGTTGCTCAGTTGGAGATCCTCGCCTTACCGAGATACAAAATAGGTGCCAACAATAATTAGGAAAAAATTGCCACTGCTAACATCCTGTTTAGAGGATAGAATCATATCAGCTATAGAACTTCGTGCTGAAGAATAGCAGCAATGATAACGTATCATTGCATCGTTTGTAAATCGCCCAAGAGTTGCTTATGCCACTCGTCACCGTGACTTCAGACTATCGATCAGATAAGTTGCAAGTATCTTACCGCTGTAGTTTGAATGGGTTCACTTTCGATCATAATCCGTCTTAGGAACACTTACGAAATGCTTGTACGAAGATTCGGAACAGGCTATGAGGTAAGTCTACTACCAAAACTAAAACGAGATCGTGCTGGGCGGTCGCATTTTTTGCTCTGACACTTGGTTATATCTTCGCCGAATCTGCTCGGATTCATCGCATTCCAAGAATTCGATCATAGCTATCAGAATTAATTCGATTTGTTCTTACCAGCCGATCCACAGCAAAGTGGCGTAAATATCTCAGGTTGCTCATGTGCACGATCGTTTTCCAACCGCGGACTATTCTACGGTTTTTGCTCTAATTGGATTTCACTGAAAAGACGACCCTAGAGTATTCATCGTGATCTTGCTACTCCTGCAACTTGTTTTCAATTTTGCCGAATACGGATCAGAGTTTCATTATCCAGTCTATTACCAACAGAAAAATCATTGGGGACAACAGGCATCCCTGGCGGACGCCAGTCTCAACTGCAAATGGATCGGTCAGTCTTCCGTTGTGAATTACCTGACAGGAGGCACCTTCATACAGCTGCTTTATGAGGTCCATGTACAGCGGTGGGACCCCATAGTGTGGCAAAAGCTTCCATATGAATTCGCTAATCTGGAATACGCTGATGATGTCTGCTTGATATCACGTGACCCCCAACGTCTTCAGAGAAAGACCGATAGACTAGCACACTTTGCTTCATATGCAGGACTACGCGTGAATACCGAAAAAACAGAAGTCCTCCGTGTGCTAATTGATGAACACCCATCAATCACCATCAATGGTAAAGCAGTTAAAGACGTCATGCAATTCGTCTACCTCGGCAGCCTTGTTTCAATAAGTGGTGGCACGGACGAAGACATAGTCGCCAGAATCGGCAAAGCAAGATACGCGTTCATAGCTTTGAAACCCAATTGGGAGTTGAAGGTTCTATCAAAACGCACGAAACTCCGTATATTCAGAAGCAACGTCCAATCCGTGCTACTCTATGGATCAGAAACCTGGCGAGTGACAGCAAAGTCTTCTGGCCGCTTGCAATCATTCCACAATAATTACCTTCGTCGAATTATTGGGGTAAAATGGCCAGAAAAGATAAGGAATCAAGACATTTCGCAGATTGCTGCTGAGGACCCGATCGCCCAGCAGATCAGTAGAAGAAATTGGAGATGGGTTGGGCACACCTTGCGGAAACCTTATGATGACATCACGCGTCATGCTCTGGTATGGAACCCAATCGGGAAGAGACGGGTCGGACGCCCAAGGCTATATTGGAAGCGCTCGTGTGAAGAGGAAATCCGCAAGTGTGGACTTAACTGGAACGACATCAAACTGGCTGCTATGGACAGACCAAATTGGAGACAAGTTGCCGAGGCCCTATGTTCCTCCAGGAACTCAAGGGATTAAGCAAGTAAGCAAGCTCTCCTTGGGGACATTGTGTAAAGTGTCATGTCCAAGCAGGTATTGCTCTCAACTGTTGAAAGCGTAGCTCCCTCCTGACTTTGATCAACCGAGTACTGTGTGTGTCGTTATGAGCGCTGTGGGAGAGATTGCCCCCCGATTCGAACTGTTGAGTCGTGGAAACATCCTGCCCCTGTGTTGTACATCCATGGCCAACAACAACTCCCATCATATAATTTCTCCGTTTTTAAAGCAACATCCAGCCTTCAGGGGTTCACTGCTGCGTGCTGCTGCTTCATTCCAAAGGTTGTCAGTGTTCCGAAGGTTGTCATAGCGGTGGGTGGCAGCGGGGATAAGCTCCCACTGTTTATAAAATGCTCTCATATGGTACGCGTCTCAAATGGCCTCTGACAACCAACTCCAGCTTCTGGCTTGCACGAGTGGCTCCCCGAGCCCGGCGGAACTGCTTCTACCAAAATGAGTAGGGGCGAAGGCGAGTGACTGGCGCCTGAAAACCAGTTTGCTTCGGGCAAATGGAGCTCGTTAGCCTGGGAGGGCATTTCATCTAAGGGAAGGAAAACCCTGATTTTAAACCGCCACTGCCTTGCGGGATACCCGTATGCGGGAAAGGCTTCAGGAGAAAACCCTGAGGAAAAACCTAAAACAGAGTCTGGTAGACCACCTCTTTCTGGCAACTCCCTGCTGCCTTGCAGGTCGCACTTGGTTGGGCAAAGCCTAGAGAAGCTGACTCGAACAAACGCCGAGTGGTGCTGGGGACGCCGCTTTGTACCCAAATCCCCAAGAACCTTCATTGAAGCCGACTCATCCTCCAGGAAGAGATAGTCGCACAAAAGGAAAATGAAGGCTGCTGCTTCATTGAAATAAAACCCGTTTCTCTTTCGTCTTCTCCACACAGTTCTTTCGTCGTGGTGCGAATGTGGACGATCGCGACGGCCTCACCGACATGACGCTGCTGCACTACACCGCCAAGTCTGGCGCCCTGGGGGATGAACACTCCGCATGCCGGTACGTCCGCTCCGTTGATTTAATCGTTCTCTCTACAGCATCGCCGCATTCCTTCTGGACGCCGGCGCCTGTCTGGAAGCTCGCTGCAAGTGGACCGACATGACCCCGCTACATTACGCGGCCTATTTCGATTGC
>JACCGJ010024164.1:0-13069 GCA_013407085.1 Atriophallophorus winterbourni | reverse complement strand
AATCAAACTATTGAAATTTTTTTAATATGGATGATATTTTATTCGTGTGGTTATACATCCAGGGCTCGCCAGATGTTATGGGTGGCTAGAGAGCACATTTCTCTGCACATGTACCAATGCGGATGAAAGAATAAATAAAGCCGGATCCATGCAAAGCACTGCATAGACCGCACGTGGAATAAAATACTGTCAGGTTGCCCCGGCCTAGATAGATATGATGGGAAATAACAGTGAAACTTTAGCGTGTTTCCGCACGCAGCTCTGTATGTATGTATGAAAGCACGAGCTTGATCCAGGCACAGTGCCGCACAGTCAGAGACTGCACGTGGGCTGAGATACTGTCAGGTTGCCCATGCTTAGACAGATATGAGGGGGTATAGAAATGGTAGTAAGACTCCAGCGTGTTTCAGCATGCAGCTCATTACCGTTGGCCATTCAATTTAGCACGATGTTAGCCGCAAAGCACATACTTACTTTACTTTACTTTGTGCGACTATCTCCTCCTGGAGGATGAGTCGGCTTCAAAGAAGATTCATGGGAATTTGGGTACAAAGCGGCGTCCCCAGCACCACTCGGCGTTTGTTCGAGTCAGCTTCTCTAGCCTTTGCACAACCAAGTGCGACCTGCAAGGCAGCAGGGAGTTGCCAGAAAGAGGGTGGTCTACAGACTCTGTTCCAGGTTTGTCCTCAGGGTCTTTCTCCAGAAAGCCTTCCGCTGATAGGGTTATCCCACAAGGCAGCGGAGGTTTAAAATCAAGGTTTTCCTTCCCTTAGATTAAATGCCCTTTCAGGCTAACGAGCTACATCTGCCCGAAGCAAGCTGGTTTTCAGGCGCCAGTCACTCGCCCTCGCCCCTTCTCCTGTTGGTAGAAGCAGTTCCGCCGGGCTCAGAGAGCCACTCGGGCAGGCCAGAAGCTGGACTTGGTTGTCAGAGGCTATTTGAGACGCATGCCATATGGGAGCATTTTATAAACAGTGGGAGCTTATCCCCACTGCCACCCCCGGCTATGACAAACTTTGGCACATAAATGCTGCACGATTGCAGATCCGTGGGTTAATGGGTAATCATGCACTGTTACACGCAGCTCTGTACTGGTGACAAATCAATTTAGCACGGCGTTATCGGTGCTCAGTTCAAAAGTAGAGCAAATTTGCACATCGACGTATAACGCTATCGCTGTAAAATTCCTGCGTTACTTGTGTGCTAATCGTAGTCTGTAATGCATATTTTCTTCTCGCAGATCACGAAAGAACCAACGAGGAAGACGCAGTGTGGGATGATTCGTTGGAGCCGACAGACTCAATCAATATCCGGTACGTATGTACATTGTACACAATCAGTTGATTATGTGCTAAGCTGTTCGCTTCGAGGCTTATCCTTCAATCATGTAGCTGTGCTGTGCGACTGAAACTGATAAATTTATTGACCTCTATTCATGAGCAGCATGCTGAAACACGTGGAAATCTCACTGCCATTTTCCCTGTCTAGGCCTGTGTAACCTGACAGTATCTTAGCCCACGTGCAGTGTATGACTGTGTGGCACTTTGTCTGGATCAGACTTGTGATTTCATACAGGATATACCGTGGTTTCTGTACCCGATTATCTTCCATCTCTTAATGAACTGATGAATGTTTCTTGTGTTGATGCACGGATGTGCAATCGTGCAGTACTTCTGTGCTGTGCGGCGAACATCGGGCTAAATTGATTGGCCAGAGGTAGTGAGCTGCATGCTGAAACAGGCTGGAGTCTCACTACCATTTCCTGTCTAGGCCTGGCCAACCTGAGGGTATCTTAACCCAAGTGCAGTCTCTGACTCTGCGGCACTTTGTCTGGATCAGGCTTATGCTTTCATACCATACCATATGTTGATGCTGCTAGAGGTTTTTGAATCATTTATTTCTGTGAATCTTTCTTTTAGCAAGTTGAAAGGGTTATGTGCGTGCATACGTACCCGTAGAGAATTATCTCTCACACGCATGCTTGTTGCAATACTGCCTGCAGCTGGTCAATTTTGCTTACCTTGTTGAATGTTCTCTGCTTATGATATTGAATGTCCATGCTATCTGTCTTGGCGGTGTGTTAATTTCGGGATTCCGCTTTCAAAGCATCACCAACTGGCAGTTCGCGTTTCTTACACGTTCGTATATCCGTGCTCAAACCCTAACATGGGAGGGTACGCCCAGTACCCCCAAACTTATCGAACCTTTGGCTTCGGTCTAAAACTGCCGATAGATAGATCATTCTCAGCGCTAATTATTGGAAGAACATTACATTGTTTACTTCAATGACTTTTGTATTCGCGATGAAATAAAGGATACCCGGTATCGAAAAGCTCGCCCCCCCTATGAGTTATTCATATTCTCTTATCTTCTGCACGTTCACACAAAATCAACGCCTGCTTGCTTGTTATTTTTTTCATCCCAGAAGCCGTGCGGATATTCCTCCACTGCCACACGAACGTCCAGTCAAGCGTCCATGGGTCGCTGCTCCTGGACTGAATGCGCCCATAACTCAGAACACTGACAGAGGTTTGTTTGCTCGATAACCACAATTTATTCCTCGTGGACACGCACACATAGACAATCTTCTTCTACCATACATTTGTGCACATGACTGATCCTAATCCATTGGTTTGTGTGGTACGGATATGCAATCGCGCAGTACTTCTTTACCGTGATAAATTGATTGATTGGCCATCGGTAGTGAGCTACATGATGAAACACGCTGGAGTCTCACTACCATCTCTATTTACTCCTTCATATCTGTCTAGGCCTGGGCAACCTGACAGTATCTTCGCTCCACGCAGCACTTCCAAAACCAGTCATTCAAGTCCGAACAGAGAAGAATCGTTTGTACGTTGAGTATACTGACGACCGTTTGTTTCGTATACAGTTAATCAGGCTACTTTGGTCCGACTGTTTAGTACGGTAACTTCTCCAATTTCTCTGTCTCCATATTTGCCTGGTACCTCCTGAATAAGCAAACAAATACACAAACTTCGTTCACCGTTTCATGTATTGCGCGAGTGGAACTCCATCGTAATCGTCTTAGTTTCGTTTGCTACTGGGAATGTCGTCAGACAAACAATCTCCTCTGAACTGACTGTCATTGATGCTATCCGCATCCCTGTGATGTGATGTGAAAGCACAAGCCTGATCCAGGCAAAGTGCCGCACAGTCAGAGACTGTCAGATGGCCCGGGCCTAGACAGGTATGACAAAATTGAAAGAAAACAGAAATGGTAGTGAGAATCCAGCGTGCTCCAGCATGCAGCTCACTACCGGTGGCCAATCAATTTAGCACGATGTGTTAGCCGCACAGCACAGAAATGCTGCACGATTACACACCCGTATCCCTGCTTGGAGATTGCGCAGTTGGGGTTGATAGTGGTCTTGAATTGTGTTCACTGGCGCTCCCGCTGGAAGCTTCGTGATGTGTTTGATCAGTCTTTTAGACTATCGGTTGCCGTGTGAAGCCAGCGTGCTTTGTCACATGTTGCTTAAAACCACAACGACGCTGTCAGTCTACTCATTCAAGGTGTTGGCATTACATCTGGGTGTGTGTACCCAATTTTCTATTGATTCCGTGGGTTTGAAGACTCAACCTCCCCCATTCGTTCGAGCGTATATTGTGTCTTGGATTCTTTGCTTGCTGCCAATGTAAAGCAGTCCGTGATGACTAGGATGCGTCAACCTTGTCGTAATGTAACGTTTCTTGTAACCTATTCTATTATGACAAATCTGTCGGGGATCTATTTGGCACTGAGAAGGATCTTCGGCAGTTTCCCAAAGCAGATACTCCCGCGGATAATTAACACCTATATCAGACCAACAATGGAGTACGCTGTTCAAGTATGGTCCCCGTGGTTACAGAAGGACATGACCTTGCTGCAACGCGTATACCACCGTGCTACAAAACTGGTGACCGGGCTATATAACAGGAGGAGGGGATTACAACTCTAAACCTCTTTGGCTTTTCGTACCGTCGTCTCAGGGGTGACTTGATCCTGCTGTTCAACATTCTGCATACAGTGGATCACCCACTAGAACAACTGTTTCGTCGGCGAGAAGCACGTGGTAGCAAATCGCAGGGCTGCAATTTAATTATTCCACACTTCATATCAAATTGTCGAATGATTTTCTTTGCTGTCCGAGTTTGTTTTATATGGAACTCTCTACCCCCACATATCATTTGCGCATCAAGCCTGAACATGTTCAATGCTGAACTTCACAAGTATATGTTGACCAAATCCAACCTCGCACCTGAATACACGTGCTGACTTTCTATATTAATAAAACATTTGTGTTGTTTTTATGCATTCCCCATATTTTTAATCTGTGATTACTGTAATGTATTTGCTTTTTGGACCATTAAAACTTTGAATTACTTTGAATTATGAATGTATGCAATGAACTGTTTCAATGCAGCCTTTGTCCAATAATTAGCATGTGCACTGGTCATATGCTTCAAAACTGGTTTATATAACACATAACATATTGCTCTTGAATGCGTTGTAAATTACTGTTAAACGTTGATTCGAACATGGCGTTATTTCAACGCATTTCGGATGTCTAACTCCGTTCTATCTCTCCCACAATAGGTCCAAGAGAACCTTCTTCAGACAAGTCTAGATCCCCTTCTCCGATGACAGAAGAGCGTCGTTTTATAACGTGAGTTTTCGGTCACTAATTATACTAAATAATGATAATAATGGTTTACTTACACTTAATCGTCAGACACTTAATCCTCAGACATTTAATCCCTAAGTCACTTAATCCCCAGTTGATAACTTCTGAAGAATGCACAATACGATTAAATGAATTTATTTAGCAGGAGAGTTATGCAATTGGTTTTAAGAGCGTCAATCTTTCCGTAGTTGAGTATCGCTGAATTGCTCGAGATGTCCTGGCGTATATCTCAGCATACTTCTTCTGTTTGATATGAACCCCAGCATTTGCTTGAAGAACTGAGGCCTTATGCTGTCGGTAATCTTTTCACAAACCGTTAGCAAATGTCCATATGGTGGTATGTTGGCAAGAAAAGACTGACTGTAATGCATGATGCCAGCCTTCTACAGCATTATTTGTTTGGGCAACACCACTAGTTGCGTCTTCATACTTATTCCAGGATTCAGGTGGAAATATTGCTGGTACAAGGTTTTCTCTTCTACCTCTAATTCGTCGACCTTGAACCAATGTATGTTCAAAATAAGATAACAGTTCATTCATCATCTAACGTTGAGGCATAGATTCGGCTAAAATCTCAAATGTGTCGACTACATCATTCAACGGCACTATCACGAGGCGTAAATCATCGTCTGCCTCATAATCTGCTTTCATCCCTAGTTCACTTATTTTTCGTTGCATGGCATGATATATCAGGCAATTCAACGATACTCAACTACGGAAAGATTGACGCTCTTAAAATCAATTGCATAACTGTCCTGCTAAATAAATTCATTTAATCGTATTCTGCATTCGTCAGAGGTTATCAAACTGGGGATTAAGTGAATGACGATTAAGTGACTGGGGATGAAGTGACTTGGGGGTTAAATGTCTTGTGATTAAGTGTCTGACCATTATTATTGCTCCAGATAACTCCGGATCGCTTTTTAATAAATTCCCCCGATTCGGCTGATAGAAGTTCCTTGTTTCACACAACACATTCCTTAAGCGTAACACGCGAATGTTTGAAACATTGGAACAGGAACTCGCTGTGGAAAAACGAGCCGTCGACTTTACGAACATTCTCGTCTTACTTACGGAGCCGTGCCAACATCATTTCAACCAGGCCCGCTAGCCATTATCAAGGATTCTAAGTTGTTGTTGTTGTTGGCCTTCTTCGGTCGATGTCGACCATGGATGTACATCACAATCACATGATTATTCCATGCTGCACAGATTTTGAATGACTTAACAGTCCGATTCGGGAGGAACAATCTCTCGCGCAGCGCTTGCAACGATGGTCAGAACTCGGTTGTAGGGCGTCAGTTGCACGCCGGCGGCATGTTCTGTGTTCAGGAGTTGAGAGCTGAATCTGTCCTCCCCAGCTTGCAGCTAACATCGTGCTAAATTGATTGGCCACGGGTAGTGAGCTGCATGCTGAAACACGCTGGAGTCTCACTACCATCTGTATTCTCTATTTCTCATATCTTTCTAGGCCTGGGCTACCTGACATTATCTTAGCCCACGTGCAGTCCCTGACTGTGCGGCACTTTGCCTGGATCAGGCTTGTACTTTCATACCCCAGCTTGCAGACGACGCTTTACACAATGCCTCCAATGTGAGCGGTCAAGCGCAACTTTTTCCCAGCTCGCGAAATACGACAATTTTCCATTCTGTAGACATGACCAAGCCACCGCAGGCGGCGCTGTCGCAATAGGATGAACATGCTCTGTAGACCAGCTTTTGAAAGCACATCAGCATTAGTCACTCTGTCCATCCATCCAAGTCAAAATCGTGTTCACCGGTAGTTTTGTAGTAAACATTTTCTTGGAGTGTTTGGTTAATCTTGTTTCTTAAATGAAATGGCGAGGAAAGCTTGTTGTGACGCGTGACAGTGAAAGCCACAAGGAAGCTGTCATGCTTTTGTCTCTTTCGCCGGTCACGACACTTGATTGAATGCTGGTTTGATTCCTGGTGTAACCACCTCATCGTAGTATATCTGTGCCGAATCTTCTACACACCCCATGGATGTGCAATCGTGCTAAATTGATTGGCCACCGGTAATGAGCTGCATGCTGAAACAGGCTGGAGTCTCACTACCATTTCTATTTTCTTTCTCGTATCTGTCTAGGCCTGGGAAACCTGACAGTATCTTAGCCCACGTGCAGTCTCTGACTGTGCGGCACTTTGCCTGTAACAGGCTTGTGCTTTCATATATACATACCCCATCTTTTTAAAATTTCAAGAGGTTGTATGGCTGTTTAGCACTCGGTGTCTGCTAACAATGTACTGCTGTCAATGACGATTCATTTCGCATTATAATTCGATCGACTACTCAATTCACATTTGTCTCCCATCATGGAATATACTGGACAACTAATTGCTTTTTCAACGAACCGAATCCAAAGATCACTTAATTTTTTTCTGTTAGGATGGTAAGGGATTTGACTGAAGAATAGAAAAGTTGCGGCTGGAGCTAATCGGTTTGAAGCACGTCTTAGACACAGGCATCGCACAGCATTGACCTCGAGAATTTGAAACTGTTGGGACGTGATTAATCTCCCTTGTGTTTGATTACGTGCTTGATTCTGTAATAACCTTTTTAGTTACATCGATGTTTCATATTACCAGAGTCATCATCATCAAAGACAGCAATACACCGGTAGCACGTACCGAATGCTTAACTGCCATACAACCATGAAAAAGTAAAATCCTAAAAGATGGGGAAGGGTGGGACTTAAATTGCTACGGCTTCTATAGAAGAGTAAGCACAAACAAACTGGGAAGATGTGCCTACACCTCGAATGGAACATGCATTCAAACAAGTTTCGTGAACGAGTAGAGCAACATCAGCACGACAGCTTCCTTGAGGCTTTCACTGTCATGCATCATAACAAGCTTTTCTCGTCACTCCGCTTGACAACATACAAGGGTATGCAAACATTCCAAGATGATGCTTAGTGCAAGACCGCCATTGAACACGGTTTCGGGACATATCCTGAAGCGTAACTAACCATTGCGATATATGATCGCGGGGACACCAGCCTGGAAGACGCGCTGCGCCTACTTTGAAAAGGTTACTAGTAAGAATTTTTAGCTGCCTATGCCATGTGACGGTTTGGCCACCCCGAGATTTACGCCAATCAGGATGTGGCGTCGCAAAAAGAATCTGTTTCGAAAGTTGGTGGTCCGGCATCCGTAAAACGTGACCCAACCAGTGTAACCTATGCAGGTTGATCTGCTTCTCTATATCGACATTACTACCAAACAACTTATTTCGGAGAGCATCGGTGCGCATACGATTGTAACAGCTAACTCCTACAATGCTGCGGAGACACCGATTGTCAAATACTTGGAGACGCTGAATGTGTTCTTTACGTAAGGTCCAGGTTTCGCACCCATAGAGTAACACAGCCCGCACTGTCGCTTTATAGACTCTACCCTTGAGTAACATATTACCAGAGTAGAACCCAAGTAATAATTACTGAAAAACCATTTTGCTATTACTCACCATTGACGAACTAAACCCAACACTACGCGTAGGAAGAACAAAGACAGACCATTCAGGCAAAGAGCTTTACCGTCTCTGACCAAAATGCCATTAGGCTGCGGCTCGCTTGTGTTTATACACTGTTTCTGGCGAAACACAATATAGCCGACAAATGGACCAATCAGAATCGAGATTCATAAATTAATCGTTTTAAAGGTTTTATGAGTTTTTGAGGAAAATAGTAATAATATTTCCTCAGCAATTGGTTACTGGTTTATTAGCTTAGACTACATTCAGAAGTACTACTAACCATCCGTTTTTCACGTTCTGTAGCTTGTTGAAAATTCGGACGACCACTTAATACCATTTTTCCACTTTCTTCACGGTTTCAGTTCTTGGTCCAGAAGTCCCTCACCCGAGGACAACAGAGTACGCCATCGCAGGCCTGCATTGCGCCGTGAGCGTTTACCTGATGTAGTTCCTGGCCCTCCAGTTCCCAGCCGTCTTCGCCATCCCAGTGAGTATTTGCGCTCCTTGAATGGCCTTCGTTTTCTCTTTCTAAATTCATACTATGGCAGACGGTGCTGAGACGCTAGGGTTGCATTTCCTAAATATTTATCCATTGCTCGAAGTTTAATACGCCTGTACCGCGTAAGTATCCATCATCGTAGACAACATTACACCGGTAACAAGTGCCAAGTGCTTAACTGCCGTATAGACCTATGACATAGTTGAAAAAATTCTAAACCTGAACCTATAAAGATTGGACACTGACGCACTAGGATGAAGTGCCTACATCTCGAATCAAACATGCTTCAAGCAAGTGTTGTGAACAAGTAGAGCGACATCATCATGGCAGCTTCCTTACGGCTTCCAATGTCACGCATCATAACAAGCTTTTCCCGCCACTTCACTTGACAACAGACAACATTAATCAAGCACTCCAAGAAGATGTCTACAGCAAGACCCGTATGCGACGAGACTGGACTTGACGTGGTGCAGCGGTTGCGTGCCTCGATGATCCATTGAGCTATACTGGGTGATGTCTTCGTGGCATCTTCAGAGTTACTCATACCAGGTTGGTCAATGATGAGAAGCCAGACAAACACAGTCTCCTTGTCCCTCGCGGACATTGTATACCAGAAGAGGCGTATGAATCCACAAGGATCACCGGCTCGACTGGTTGGGATGATGTCGGGAGTCCCTGCCTGGTCTCTACCTCGCGAATTGCTTGTGAACTGTACCTACAGTATCCGGCCCCGATAGGTGCGATCCTTAATCTCGCTCCGCTGCCTTGCGGGTTAGGCTTTTGGGCCAAAGGCTTGAGGTGGGAGTCCGCAAGATCAACTCCTCTACTTCGGCCTGGGCAACCGGGTAGTATCACGCCCAAACCCCCAAAAAATTAAAAGGGTGGCATTTTTCAGTTTTTTAAATGATTGGTGTAATATATATAATATTTATACAGCAAGACCGCCACTTGAAAGCGTTTGGGGCCCGTACGCTAAAGATATGGCACGGATGTGCAATAGTGCAATACTTTGTGTTGTGCGGCTAACACCGTGCTAAATTGATTGGCCAGAGTTAGTGAGCTGCATGCTGAAACACGCTGTGGTCTCACTACCATTTCCGGTTGTTTTTTCTTCCTCATATCTGTCTAGGCCTGGGCAACCTGACAGTATCTTAGCCCACGTGCAGTCTCTGACTGTGCGGCACTTTACCTGGATCAGACTTGTTGATTTTCCAATACATACAAAATATAGCTAAGAGTAAGAGATCCACGGATTTTGCATCTTTTTGACCCCTACCTGGAAGACCGCAGTTAGTTTAACAGTCAAATCCTTCATCTGCCTTAGCCAAAATCAAAGTCTGGACACCCTTACAACGATGTCATTCCGAGTTAGGAGTGGCAAACAAAACCGCGTTCGGGAAACGATGATTTGCCATTCACAATACGTGGCCTTACGATACGATACGGAGCACAAGCCATCTCCAGGCAAAGTGCCGCACAGTAGAGACTGACGTGGGCTCTAAGATACTGTCTGGTTGCCAATGCCTCTAGCAGATATGAGGAAAGAAGAAAAAAACAGGATTTGTAGTGCGACTCAGCCTGTTCAGCATGCAGCTCACTACCTCTGGTCAATCAATTTAGGACGGGTTAGCCGCCACAGCACAAAGTACCCTGCCACGTTGCACATCCGTGCAAACATTGGCACATCCTAACCAGCGAAGTCTATGCATGTTAACTTGTTCATTGATGTCTACGTCGCTACGCAAGATTCCATGATGGATAGTTACGTTACGTATCCGTTGGTGCCTAGTAACTCCAACAATTGTGTTATTTCTTCCTTTCTCAGAGTCCATGTTTCACATCCGTACAGTAAAACCACGTGCGCTGTAGGTATAGACTCTACCGCGTTTGAGGCAAACCTGTTTGGTGCCACACATGCCACAAGTTACGAAAAGCTTCTCTAGCAAACTTCCGGAGAACTTCGTGCTGTGATGAACGAACACAAAAAGCAAATCGGTATGCAGCCACACAATTCCAGTGAATATCAGTCACTGATCTGAAATTCAGCCCTAGCTGAACAAGTGCTGCACACTAGTAAAAGCGTTGATCTTGTTTACATAAAAGTGATAAGGCGTGGGGTAAAACCGTACATGGAACAACTTCACTCCGAGGCGGTTGAGATAACAAAGGCTGGTATGACTGCGGTCAACAAAGTGGATGGGGCTGATATCTCCACAATCTGACGTTCGGTTCTGCATCGGATGAACATTAACGTGCGTGACCCCTAGTATGCGCACGGATTACGCAATCGAGCTAATCTCTCAATGGATGTCATTCACATCTGCCATGGCTAATAGAATTAAAGCCTATAGGGGCAATGATACATCAATTGATTTCAATTTCTCCTTTACATGTTAGCAAGCTCAACGCCCGCCAAGACCCACGCAGTTCTTAGCCAGCTTAGGATTCGTCAGGTGAAAATAATTTAAACTCACCTCTGTTTTTGTACTGACACCCTTGGTCTGACGAAGCGTCTCTATCGGAAATGAAACGTTTTCAGTAAACTGCTCTAACCGATTCATCACAAATATGATTCCCCGATCGGTCACGAACATGTTCCACTACGTTGCCGACTATGACCGTGTTGGGCTAATCCACCAATGATCCTGGTTTCGCATACGTGGCTTGACTACTGTTGTTGGCCTCCTTCGGTCGATGTCGACCATGGATGAACATCACAATCGCATGAATTTCAATGTTCTACAGGTTTTTAAATGACTAAACTGTCCGATTCGGAAGGAACAATCTCTCCAGCAGCGCTTGCAACGGCAGTCAGAACTCGGTTGTAGGGCGTCAGTTTCACGCCGGCGGCGTGATCTGCGTTTAGCAGCCAAGCGCTGTATTTGCGCTTCCCCAGTTTGCAAACAACGCTTCACAGAATGCCTCCAATGTGAGGGGTCAAGAGCAAGTTCTTCCAAACTCGCGGGGTCAATGTCAAGAGCTTTCATATCTCTTTTGCAAACGTCTTTGTACCGCAAGTTCGGTCTGCCCAATGTTCGACTTCCTAATTACAACTCACCATAGATAGTAGATCTTTCGGAATACGACCATATGTCAGACGCGAAAGTGACCCCAAAATTGCTCTAACCGATTGCCTGCAAATTTTCTCGCATTATAACTCCATTATCACTTCCAAACCACCCGCGGGTATATTCACTTTTGGATTATTAGCTTGTAATTCATTCAGCTATCCTCACATTGAAGTTTAAAGTGTTTTCTTCGAATTTTATCGTTGTACAGGTCTCCCCCTTTGAGCATATTTTCTTTGGATGCACTTCGTTTTTCTTTATTCACTCTCACACTTAATCGCCCTTCTTCTTGAATCCCCCCACCAGTCACTCCGTCTGTTCGATCACACCTTCCCGGTAATAGCCTTCTCACCATGCCAACCGACAGCCCAGCAACCTTTGACGATTTTGCCGGCTACCCACTCCGACCACCCGAACCGTTGTTACCTTCGCGGTCCGAGAGTGTTACTCTATCCGCATCCCGTGCAACCACCATCTCAACCTACGCCTGAGTCCGTTCCGGCGGTGTCTGCTCAAGGACAATTGCCGCCTAATCGTCCTGAAGTACGAATGACCTTGGCTCCGCGATTAAAGGTTCGTCTCGTAAATTTTAGTCCACTTAAAATCAACCTGAGTAGTCGTTTACAAAGTTCGTTTTATTTGTAGGCCTCTACCGTGGATTTAACCAACATTCCCGGTGGCGTTTCACGTCCAGTTGGTCGTACAAATCAGCCATCGCCTCCTCGACTTCCTCGCATCCCATTCTCACTCGTACCCGCGGTGACGCGCGCTCTGTCTCCGCCAAACCCCGGTGGTATCGATCAATCCGAGATCAGACGCCAAGCGGAAGCTGCGGCTGCGATTGTCGAAGCGCGGGAACGGCGACGCGCCGCATTGGAAGCAGCCAAACGTAAGAACATCCCAAAGAAAAAGAAGCGCGATGATCTATCGAAAATCCCCGTACGCGGTAGACCGACATACCGCCGCCAATCGTTTTCCGATTCGTCGGACAGCGACTCGAGATCACGATCAAACACAGCCGGTTCACGCTCTCCCTCTGGGACTCCGGAGCCTAATATCATTATGGAAGCCGATTATGTTTTGCCGAAGCCCTCGAAACATCATCATCATCGGCGTAAGAATATAAACGTATCTCCAACTTATGAAGCGGGGGGTGTTGGTTACACGAAAATGGAAGGCGATCCAAATTTCAACCAACGGGGGCAGTTTTTCAAAGAGGGGATGCCAAAGCGTCGCAAGGATTATCAGCAGCCCACGCCTGTCACGGATTACCCGTATCGAAGTGTTCAACAGTACCCCAAACAACAGGTTCGAGAGT
>JACCGJ010024163.1:0-16626 GCA_013407085.1 Atriophallophorus winterbourni | reverse complement strand
CTTCATAAAATTGTCATGCTTGATGGCTCGCTGCCTAGATGTGGCTTGTAATACTCAGTAGAACAAAATCAAACGTTTTTAATCAGTCGTGGTTTCGACTCTGAAACTGAATGTATACACATCAAACCATTTGATATATGATCGATCATAATAGCGCTTGCATTAATAAATAAGTTTTCCTTCATATACATTGACACATTGTGATTATTGTAAAACTGATGGCTAATTCTAACATAAAATTTATTAGTTTATGGATGTATGAAAATGCGGATTTAGTGCCTGGAGTTCGAAGTTCAAGCGTTCGATGTCGTTCAAATGAATGAGCACTTAGAGTCTGGAGGAATGATGTCTCATGAACCACCAATCAGCCAATTTAAAGATCTAAGTTTTGCACCCGAGAGCATTATCGCACTTACCTGATTGAAAATGACACTACACACGGTGCATTCAAATTAAACGGTCAAAAACTACACTGTAACAGACGTAAGATTTTTGTCGGTTTACAATGGTTTAAGCTTCAAAATTCTCGCTGCCCTTGTTCAAAACAGCAATCATCAAAGATGCTTCAATTTCGAACCAGTCACAAGTTTTAGCGCCTGAATTTGGTGGACTAGTTTCGAATAGCTTGACTGTGAATGCGCTCTTGGAATTAACAACAAGATGTAATTTCAACATGCATTAACTTTCAAAGCTTAACTGAAAAAATCTTCAAACAAAAATTAGGTTCAATAAATATTAAAATCTTAAAACCTGTAGCATGTGTCGACCAATTTTTAAAACCAATTTGACGAAATTGAGGAAGAATGTCAAAACACACATGAATTTGATTCCTGACATTCCAATTAATTTTGCTCGATGAAATTTAATCTGTTGAAGCTTTAATTTTGCATACATTTAATGAATTGTATTGAAATGAAATGAATGAAACCGCCAACCAACGAATTGAAGTTAGAATCAACCACATGCAGACTTCAAATTTCGCGGTATTTTGTACACAAGATAAACAATGATTACATGATTAGTAGTAATATTGATTTTTATTCGAACAATTATCACATCCACCGCGGTTCACCATGGATCATAGAATCTTGCAATCTCAAATATATTTGTTACCAGTCATTCGGAACTTCTCACAGGTTCATTGGATTCATCATTCACGGAACAATACATAAGTGAAAAAATGTACATTTTATTACGTGTGGTCGAATTAATTGTATCGCTGAAAATCCGTGTACTCGAATAAAGCCATTTTTCTTATTCTTCTCCATGATTTATTAACCAACCATCATTTGAACGCCGCTGACCGGAATCCTGGTATATGTTTCTGCAGAACGCTTGTGCACAATTTCGTCATAGAGATCAACTATTTTCACCAAAGTTCTTGCGATTTTGTCCAATACAATGCCGATACTTGGATAGTAATCATTTCCACTATAATATGATACTTCAATTGATCCATGTTCAAGCAAATTGGATCTCAAAAATCGAGATTTGGATAAATTAGACTGTGTGTTTCCAGTGATAGAATGTTTACTATTATTATACTGAAGGATACTGAACATACCATTGAACTCATGCCCAGAACGTTAATTTTTAACTTCTACAGATTCTTTTTAATGAATTGGTCACAAAAAGCATTATTTTTAATTTATATGTGTACCATCATCAAACCTCTCTCTAATTATCAACTGAATTCGATAAAATTGTTCACTGTTCAGTCCGGGTTATCAATGTCACCGCGAATAGTTTTTAAACCCATCACTATTGTTCAGTAAGGTTTATCAATATGGATACACTGCCTTTTAGACGGGATCGATTGGATCTGATCCTAATTTATAAAATAACGAACTCAAAGAGGCATCCTCTGAGGCATTTATTTCGCCTCCGGTCAAGACATACTCACATACTCACCCACTGGCATATGATATTCCACATTCTCACCGGAACTGACTTCGGTTCTTCTATTAGGTGAGCGTTTGTTTCTTATTAAACTCCCGACTGTCAGATGTTGTACAATAATCTAGTGCAATCATTTTCAGGAACAAAGTAGTTATATTTATGCGTAGTAATTCCACCCTACATTCCGTTTATATAACTTAATCGAGCAAATTCACACAACATTTATCCTAACGAATAGTTTTCATTATACCGAGACAATACATGACATTTTTTTCTAACTACGAATAGTGTCGATCTTCCCATCACACTAACTTTTTATATATTTGTTCTTATACGAATGTCTGATGAACGTTGCTTTGAAGTAAGCAACGATCAGAATCGTCTTCCGGCACTCTCGACGAAACTCTCATTACGAATCGAACTAGTATACTTCTAATTGATAAAAACGTTCTTATAGTTGAATAGAAAAATTGCTATCCTGATTAAAAACTCAACCACACAGTTCCACAAGTTTTAGGTGCAATCATCGTATATATGACTCAAAAATGGCATGCAACTAAAACATGGGATACACACAAAAAATTTGTTCAATATTTTAGAAATCAGTCATACAAAATAAGTTATTTGAATGAAGTTCTAGGAAATCATAGGCGATCAAAGGCAATTTAAAATATAATGAAATAATTTTTGAAGTTCCAAGTCATTTCATTCGGATGTTAGAAAACTGCACTCAATACCAGATGAGCATCGCATTTTACGAAGATCTTCGGAAAATTATATTAATTTAAAGTCATTAGAACATCGGTTTAATGTAGAAAAATAAAGCAGCGCATTATTTTGGTCTGCAAGAATATTTTATGCTCCTGATTGTATATATTGATTAATTCGGTGGCCCTTCATCTCCGGTTTCTATTCAAAATTGGTTCGAAACTCCGCCAACGCAGTAAAAAATTTACCCTTCAAATATCACATTTCATATTTAACTGTCCCCGTACTCTAATCAGTGCGTGAAGGCTTACTCTGGAACACTTTTCCGCCGGAAATCGTCTCTTCACCGAATGAAATGATCTTCAAACGAACGTTGCAATACTTTATGTTGTGCTTTCGTTTCGCATAGCAAAACTAATCTAACTAATCATGCATTTTCGACCGAGATTTCTCTATTTCATCTCAAACTTGGGATTAGTGTTACTCCTACTTCAAATTACATGAATGAAAACAGGAAAGTACGATTTATTTATCCTTTGATATTGTGCAGCTATTTGCATTTATCACGATGAATCTTGACTCATGAATCTTACTTCTGCATGCTTATCACAAATTATGAATAGATTAGAATTAAAGGTGAATGAATTAGAAGCATTTAGAATAAGCATATAATAATTCACACTTCAACGGCTACCCGCGTCGCATACTCTAAAACACCATCATAATGTTTGCTAAGCTGCACGTAATGCAATTAATTGAACTCCTTCCCTCATTCCGTCACAAGCTGTCACGAACCGCTTGACCTAAATTTGACAGATATCCGATTCGATTCACAACGTCGGACACACAATCTCAACCCCACGTGAAGTGATAAACAAAATGGTAGTCACTCAGACAAAAGCTACCTTCACAATCCAGTATATACAATGCAAGTTCAACGAGAATGGCGTCCGGTAAGTTTTAGCGTTTAACACTGTAAAAAACTCATTTTCCAAAATTTGTACGCATTCGTATTAGATAAAAACATGAAATACTTTATAACCATTACATAATTTATATGATAAACAAAATGCTGTGAAAAGTATAATTACTTTTGACATTTTCTATCGCTTTTTAACGGTGCAAATACCAATTGTGAGAATTGTGAATATTTTGAGTTCATCATTAACGTGTTCTCAGTCAACCAAATGCCATTAACTTACACAAAATGTACCATAATTCCATTACTACACAACATAATTGAATGAAATTTGATATAAGGAAAATGAGTTTAATTATGCCGTTGCTGGATAAAGTTTGAACGACCAACCTGTTCAATCTCATATGACCAAACGTGTAGATTGGGTTAAACCGACGGTCGTAGGCAGCAATACGTATTTGCTTGCATTTCCATCACACACCCAACGACTGGTTTCGTGCAGTTTGCACTCATCAAGAAGGGACAGTAGGATCAGAACCCACATGCACACGAAACGGTCGAAAAATGGGTAACAATTTGCTCTTGTATGCCACTGCTGGATAACGTTTGAACTACCAACCTGTTCAATCACATGTGATTAAACATTTAGATTGGGTTAAACTGATGATCATAAAGTTAAATATGTATTTCCTTGCATTCTCATCACACACACAACGGCCGATTTAGTGTTGTTCGCTCTTATAAGATAGGAAAAGTACGATCAGGATTCGCATGCGCTTGAAACAGTGGAATAATGGTGAACAAGTTTCACTTGTATGCGTTTCTTCGATAAGGTTGTTACGACCAAACTGTTCAATCACATTCGCCGAAACACATGGCCTGTTTGTGATGAAAGTGCTTGTGAATGTGCATCTTTGTTCTTTAAACCAATCTAAATGTTTTTGGACACATTTGATTGAACAGTTTGGTGTTGCCAACCTTATTCAGCAGTTGCTTTTAAGCTAAACATGCATACTCTTCCTGTACCGTTCATAGGCATGCGTATCCAGATCGTACTGTCATTATGTAATGAATGCTAAAAGGACGCCACACGTCGGGGTTGTGTGTATTGGAAATGCATGCAAATGAGCATTTACTTGTAATTAAAGTTTACACGTTCACACACAAAATCGTCCAATTGCAAAAACAATCAATTAATATATGTTTTGAGCTGATTTAGTAGTAATATTCATAGAAATTATTTTCCTATCAACCAGTTTGATATGTTTTGGACCCACTACTTCTCCAAATGTGGCTCAAGTTCAAATATTGTTTTGCTCATCTCAAGTGTTCAAGGTTTTGCGGATTTTGATTGTACTGTTCCTACCAAATAAGTGCAAACAGAGGTAAACTAGTCACAGTGTGATAATATTGTATACAAATTGGGACTTTCATTTGTAAAAGCAATTATATTTAAAAGAGCAAGTCAAATCATATTATTTTTGCCGCCATTCCCCGCTGTTTCATTGTTGCTTCCACTTACCATTTGTCTTGTTTTGATTCAACGAAAGATGAAATTCAGTGAGTAATCAGGCAGCTGTTATTGTTGTTGGCCTTTTTCAGTGGATATAGACCAGGAACGTACACTACATTCGCACGAAGTTTTCATGATCCAAAGCGTTTCGGATAACTAAATAATCTGATTCGGGAGGAACAGTCTATCCCGCAGCGCTCACAGAGATAGATAGTAATTGGCCGATTGATGTCATTTGCATGCTAATTGCGTGATCGATGATCTTCAGCAGAGAGGAGTACCGTATTTTTCGGACTATAAGGCGCACATAAAAACACTAATTTTTACGAAAAATCTGCAGTGAGCCTTATATTCCGGTGCGCCTTATGTAAGAATAGTGTATGTTCACAGTGTGAACTCTTCTCCAGCTTGCAGAAGTTCTGGTTGTGACAAATTTTATGTCAGTGAGACGGCGTGCAGGATAGAAAGAAGGATACACAAACCCAAACTGGTTGCAAGTAGAGAAGATCAACAATCACTAATCCAGTTACATAGAAATCAAGTATGACATCCATTTAACTGGAACGGTGCTGAAATCTTTGCCGAGTGCAGAATTCGTCATATTTAGAGAGCTTCACAAAACGTGATATTCGGAGATGCAATAAATTAATGAACATGTTTTATGCTACTCAAATAGGCATTAATAGCGCCAACATATCAGTCAGTTATTTGAGTTAATTATTTGAACTTGTATGGGTATCAAATTTTTCGATTAAAATGTGAAATTCGAAAAAAGGGATTTAATTAAAATGTTCGCTTTCATAAAATACCGCAACAGAGGTAATTTATTTCGTACTAGTATGATATTCCGTGCCATAATTTTAAACATTTCAAATTTGACTGCGCCTAAAGAACATACAATCCAAATTAAATATTACAAAGAAATCCAGCGAAAAAATAGACTGAAACGAAAATACAATCTGTTTGTTCAAAAAGCAAAAATTTGTTAACAGTCAATCACAATTTAAACTTAATTTTTCGGACATTTGACCCTTGGGTGATGTGTTAAATGATCACTAATGAATTCAAATGATGGAAATTGCTTCAATTTTCCTTTTTTCTATTTTCGCTAATAACAAGACAATAATTATTACCACATTCAATGCTATCGATGTGTTCTCAAGAATTGATCCATCCTTTCTATAGTTCAAACGGTTGGCTAAGATTGCGCAAAAATTTTATTCGACATGCAATTCAAACAAGAATTCCGCTTGTCCAGTGAACGCGTGGAATGAATGGGATCCTTTGGAGGAAATTATTGTGGGCACACCAGAGTATGCGACCGTACCACGCTTGCTACCTGAAGTCAAGGTGTGTTTACCGTCTTATACGCTCGTTATTGCCATATAAATGAAATTTGAAAGCAATTACTGTACAGCAGTTCTATACATCTGGCCTAAATGCTTCGTCTGACCAAATTTGACAGTTAGAAAGGGTGCCAAATTTAATCAATATCCATTTACCATCCAGAATTGATCCTACCACTAAACAGCTTATTTAATTCTCAGGCGGTTGAATTCATAAATACAAAGACTATAACAACAGTTTAATTCCTCGTTCACGGACATGTGTGGCCATGCGCATGACAATACATGTGAAAAACGTAACTAAATTTAAAATTCTATTGACAATATAATTAAATCTAATAGTTCCTTAAACTTGAATTATTATCTGTCCGTTGCAATGCTGAGACGTATGTCGCGGAGATCATCCCCCAATCCACCCTATTTGCTGCATGTTAACAGGCAATGTCGCTGCTTGACGGCAATGCATATAAAGCTTAGGGGTAAGCCGCCACGTTTTAACTAACACGAATTTACTGACGAAGCTTCTGTGTTAAAACACAAAAAGTTACCTCAAAACATTATTTAACCGTTCGCTCTCAAATTTAATTATGTTAAAAATTATTAACAGATCGCTCACAAACATTAGTTAAATACATTCACGTTTGTCACTATTTCTGTGCTTTGTCTAGCTGTCGTTTGAGTGTAAATCTCTTGCAATTATTCCACAGATTTGTGTCTCGCGAAAACACTGGCAATTTTTCGAGGCCAATGCTGGCAGATATTGGGCAGATGCAATACCGAGACAGCACTGGGAAATGCTCTTGAAACAGGTCAACAATTTTGTACACGTTTTGGAACAAGAGGGTGTTAAAGTCGTTCGGCCAAATATAGTCGACCATGCTGCTCCTTATAGTCTGCTAGGTTTCAAATCTCGAGGTAAGTATTAACAGAAAACATTTGTGAGAGTAAATCTTGCTCATAGCTGCATGTATTTTCGAGTATGTATCTATGCATGTATGTATGTATGTATGTATGTATGTATGTATGTATGTATGTATGTATGTATGTATGTATGTATGTATGTATGTATGTATGTATGTATGTATGTATGTATGTATGTATGTATGTATGTAGGTATGTATGTATGTATGTATGTATGTATGTATGTATGTATGTATGTATGTATGTATGTATGTATGTATGTATGTATGTATGTATGTATGTAGGTATGTATGTATGTAATTAGGTATGCATGTATGTATGTATGTATGAATGTATGTATGTATGTATTCATATTCATAGATTTATTAATAGATTATACGCAGGTAAAAAGCTGTGCTTTACAATACCCACAAAAATGTACATCGAGTCGGGTGGTAAAAATATCAAAATATTGTTAGATTATTGTCAAACGTGAAAAACATACTTGTCCATGTGGATATCTAGTGATTTCTTGAAAACTTCAAAGTTCCGGATTGTACCACATGAGTCGGTAAACTGTTCCACAATTGCACATTGCGAACGGAAAATGCATATTTGCGGCAGTTCAACCTGCTATGCTGTTGGTAAAGTTTCGATTGGTGACCTCGCAGACGTGTGTTATGGGAAATATGTATGTATGTATGTATGTATGTATGTATGTATGTATGTATGTATGTATGTATGTATGTATCTATGTATGTATGTATGTATGTATTAATGAATGTATGTATGTATGTATGTATGTGTGAATCAATGTATGTATGTATGTATGTATGTATGTGTGCATGTAAGAATGTATGTGTGTATACATGCATCAATGTTTTATGAATTAAGCCGTCACTGAACATAGATAAATTGAGAATAAATTCACATAACATTTGCTGGTAGCCTCTATTATTTTAAGTTCATCTTTTTTCAGGTTTTTATGCCGCAATGCCGAGAGATTTCCTGATGGTTATCGGGAACGAATTGATCGAAGCCACGATGACTTGGAGATCACGATTCTTTGAATACGTCGCGTACCGTCCACTTTTGCTGGACTACTGGAAGCGAGGCGCCAAATGGACGGTTGCTCCAAAGCCCACAAACTTTGAGAAGTTATTTGACGAAGTGAGCATACACCCTGGGTATCGAACCCATTAATACCTATGGAATGTTGATTGGTATCAAATATCCAAATATCTGTTACAAATAATATCGATTTTCTAGATAAAATCTTTTGCTTTTCTGCTCTGAATTAAAGTTTAATTACGTTAACTAATTACAACTGATGCTATATGAAGCATTTTTATCTTTTTACATATATAGATGTTTATTTATTGTGAATAATCTGCGCCCAGCTTGGTTGAAATACCAATATTATTTATTTGGTTGTACATATTTGTAATGTAATCTGATCCATCTATTTTAAGCCTGAATGCGTTAAAATTACCCATATTTTCTTTTCCTTTTTGTCTACAAGTTGATCATCAATATCTGAGTTTCATATCAGTGCGCATCGCCTTTAGGTAGAATGAAAGTCACCAGAATAACGTCTGTTATTTTTCTAAAATTACCGATAAGTTACACGTTGCAAGGTAACCCTGGCTGATTCACGATGCACAACTGATTGTTGATTATGTCGACGACCTGATTAGTGCGTGATTGCAGGATACAATGGCGGTAGTAATAAATAATATGTCAAGGCATTAACTCGCGTGCGTATAAACAATGAAACAAATAATGCTTACTACATGGTGTCCAAATGTTCAGACTGTGGTGATACCATGAAGAGAACTGGTCATTTATAGATCACATTCTAGTTTACATTACTGCGACTTAACTCAGATGTGGATGAATCTAATAATAAATGAATCAGTTTTATCTCGTAATAAATGTAGCATATACAAATGATGGATGTTTAAACATTTTAACCGAGGAAATCGGTTGAGCTTTGCGGTTAACGATGTCGAATGCATTCTGCTTATATTGTCTAGTGTCTTAATGACATTGCGTCTCATTCAGATGTATTCATTGACTGAATCAAGATGCTGTTGTGCACTTTTGATTACTCTCTCTCGTTCATAGATATTAAATGAGTAGCAGTTTCAATATCTTTTAAAATTACTGCGACGGAATTTTGCCTTGTACGATGAAAAACTAACACTGATTACCGGCCCGTGCATAACAGCGCATAATACGTTATTCAAATAACGCAAAGTAAAAAACGTAAATTTAAATCCCTTCAAATGATCCATATTTGAATGTATTTAAATGACACACAACTCACAAATCTTTTCGTGCGTTTTACGCTCATCAGATAGGGAAAAATGCCAAACATACTGTTAATACCGATCCTACTGTCCCTACATTATGATGGCAAACAGCAGTAAACAGGTCGTGGAATGTGTGTGATGTTACGATATGCAAATGAGTATTTCCACTTGAGAAATTGTAAACAATGTGTGAAACTTGAAAGCCAAAGTAGGTCAAGAATGATACAACCAAACATTTTAATCACATGTGCACACATACACCTTTTCGTCTTAGCGATACTACTGATATTCGTCGGTAATCTCGGCACCGGCAACCGATAGATTACAAAATACAATAAATGCATTTCCTAGTCAATAGTTTTTAGATGCATTCATTGTTCGTTACGTCCTTGAACATCACTATTAGGCTGCGAATTTACTCAGTTAACAATATTTCGTATGTTTCCGTTCATTAAGTAATCGCATTTCATATACTATACTATACTATACTATACTATACTATACTTTACTATACTATACTATACTATGCAATACTATACTATACTATACTATACTACGTCATTTTTTGTTACTTCAGTATATGATAACAAGATTTGAAGAATATATATGGTGGTCGAATTTATTTTTATATTGTTATTACTGGCAGTTTCCAAGCAAAAATAAAACTTCCGTCTTGAATTCACTTTCAGAATGCTTTGCAGTACACGGGAGATGTTGGCGGCGAAAAGGGAATGATAACTACCGAATCAGAACCCTGTTTTGACGCCGCAGATTTCATAAGAGCCGGGCGAGATATATTCGCTCAACGCAGTCAGGTAATAGTTCGGCCATCTCTTTATAAAACATCTCAGACTCCGCAAATCGTTTCAACTCAGTGAATGTTCTTTCAAAGGTAACCAACTTGGCTGGGATTGAATGGGTCCGGAGGCATTTGGCCCCGCAGGGTATTCGCGTTCATCGACTGACTTTCGAGGATCCTCGACCGATGCATATTGACGCCACGTTTTCCCTTGTAAAACCTGGTGTGGCCTTTCAAAATCCCGAGCGACCCTGTAAGCAAACAGAAAAGTTGAAGGCAGCCGGTTGGAGTATATATAATGTGCCGGAACCGATAATGAAAACTAGTGAGTTGTCAAATAGGCCACATGTTCTGTTTTGCTTGAAAATGGTCTAGGCTTCTTTAAATTATTTTTTTTAGAATAAGAAGTGAATATAGTCCCATTTGTCTTTTTAAGTTGAGGCTAATAAATGTCATACATTAGGTTTCATATGCAATGCATGTATGTGATATGATTTTGTTTAAATGATGCTTTAATGTCGGTCAAAAGAGCCCTGCTTGGCGAGGGTTTGATGTGTACCGGCTGACATGAACTAGATTGAACATTTGCAAGGAAATGACAATCGTGACGGACATGTTTGATGATCAGTGTTGTAGATGTTGATATACTAATATGAGATGGGCGTGTGTTTTGATATTTGCCTTGTGCGTTTGTCTAATTAACTTTCTCTTGTTTTGATGGTGAGGTGTTGGTTGACCGTTGGAGGGGTAGACCTCAGGAATGAATAGAGACACAATCAGTGTATGTTCGAGTAACTGCGAAACACGGGCTGCTACGTGGTTAATGTTGAGCCAATGACTCAGAATATAATAAGTGGCAACATGTTCGCCATTTGTCATTTATGGAATGCCTCCACCCACATGGTACAAAAGGTTTCAAATTCATATTTCCCAGAGAGACAGTCTTTATCTGATTAGTTTGGTCGTCGTGCGTGTTTGAAGTGAATGCATGCAAATAATCATTGCTTTTCATGATCGTGGGTTTAAACGCTACATGCTATATTGGGCACATGTGATTAAACAGGTTGGCTATACTTACTTATCAAAGAGTGAAATACAAGCGCAACCGATGACCCCAAATATGATAAGTGGCAATATGTTCGCACTTGTCCTTTCCGGAATCGCTCCACTTACCTGGTACAACATGTTTCACATTCATAGCTCCCATAGAGTACTGTCCTTATCTGATGAGTTCGAACAGCAGGAAGCAGGTTGTATGACGTGCGAAGTAAATGCACGCAAATGAGCATTCTGTTCATTATCATGGGTCTGAACCATATCTACATATGATTAGGCACGTGATGGAACAGGTTGGTTGTACTAACTTGTCATTTCTGGCCTATTTCCACCTACCTGGTACAACATGTTTCACAGTCATATTTCCCGGAGATATTTTATATCATTTTGGAATAAATTGAAGGTTATTCGCGTTTCCAGAACCCATATAACATTTATGGTTCTCAACAGTATATTTCATAAGTTTTATTTCACAACCAAAGCTTTAATGATACATTGAATTTAACATTATTAAATATTCGGAGTTATTATGTTGTGCGCCTCTTTCGGTCGATGTCGACCATGGATGAATACTCATGTTTTACAGCTTTATGAATGATTAAACAGTCCAATTCGGGAGGAACAATCTCTCCCGCAGCGCTTGCAACGATGGTCAGAACTCTGTTGAAGGGCGTCAGTTACACGCCGGCGGCGTGATTTGCGTTCAGCAGCCATGAGCTGTATTTGCAACTCCTCAGCTTACAGACGATGCTTTACAGAATGCTTTCAATGTGAACGGTCAAGATCATGTTCTTCCCAACCCGCAGGGTCAATGCCAAGAGTTTTCATATCTCTTTTGCAAACGTCTTTGTACCGCATGTGCGGTCAACTTCCTAATTGCAACTCACCATAGAGTAGATTTTTCGGAATACGACCATTTTCCATTCTGTAGACATGAGCAAGCCCCCGCAGGCGGCGTGGATGTAATAGGGTTGGACATCAAATATTATTGAATTTGCTTGGGTACCCAGATGGAACATTCATATTTTGTATATTAGATCTCGAACATTTCCTAATATTTAAATCAGATTTTTTAAACACTGGGTTGAAATATAATTTTCTCGTTTGCTATTGATCAATAGAAGTTTCCGAAGTTTTTCGAATCTAAAATTGATTGAAGGTGCCATCTCATACGGGAAAAGTAGGTTTGCTTAACGTGAAAAAAGCGAGCATGGATTTAGAGCATATTGTTTTCAGAAAAATCAATCCCTGAAAAAAGTATACGACAGAAATTTTTTGTAATCTGTTATGTAGAGCATGAAAAATTTGTATAAAAATTTACATGCAAATTCTACCGAATACTAGCGCTGTATATACTCACATTCTATAGAAAATACACACATGTATTATCCGCAAAGTTGCTTCATTTTTCACCACTTCTTAACTATAAATCCTTGAATCCCTGAATGTCTCTGCCGGAGAGTAATTACCGATCTTTGCTGCTGAACTAATAACACAACGCCGGCTTGAAACTAACTCGGATCAACTTAGTAATGTTTATGTCGGTGACTGCTACGGGAAAGATTCTCATTCCCGAATCGGTTTGTTTAGTCATTCTTAATGCGGCAGAGGATGAAACCCTCATGCGATTGTGGTATATATCCTTAGTCGACATCAACATAAAGATACCAACAACAACAAAAACATTATCTTACATTACTATTTTTCAATGTTCATTAAAGCTACGCTTTTTCTCTACACCTGTTTCGGGCAAATAGCACGAAATCGGTGGATGACGGTGAGTGAGTGGTACAATGGAATGACTAAAAAGAATTAGGTTTTTATGTTTGATTAGATCGCTTGGATTGTAATCTAACCAGCGACAAATTTATTTCGGTTTTCCGCCAAAATTTATCAAAAATTCCCATTTGTGAGTTCAGCCTGAGTCATGGATTTAGGCATGTGGTAGTTTACACCTTGTTGAACTGTAGCATACAAGCACAAGTAGTTCCTAATTCTTCTACTGTTACAAGGCACGTGGATACTAGGCGTACGGTCTTTACCTGATGGGAGCAAACATTCCGAAACCGATCGTGGGGTTCGTGCAATGTAAATGCATGCAAATACGAATTTTTGATAATGACCGTGGGTTTATCTTCATTGTCATGTGTTTAGGTTTTTGTTATTGAACATGTTGGTTGTGCGATCCTAATATATCAGTGACATTCAAGCGAAACTTAATGAACAATTTCCCACTGTTTCAAGGTGTACTTGTCTTGAGAGTACAGTGCTGATCTGATGTGCTTGAACACCACGAAGCCGGTCGTGGTGTAAATGTAAATATCTGCAACTGAGCATATTTTGTCTATGATCATCGGTATAAAATCTATTTACATGTGATTGGGCAAATGATAGAACAGCTTGGTTGTACTAACCTATCCAACAGTGGCATGCAAGCACAACTTGCCATGTGATTCAGTTTCGCAAAATTAAACATGCGTGGTATAAAATTTGATAATGACCCTAATATATCAGATATACCGACTGAGAAAAATAGCAAAATAGTTTCATTCAACAATGTAGTGGAAAATGTTTGTGACCGATCGGGGAATCATAATAATGAAAAAATAAAGTTTGCAAAGAATCGGTGAGAGTAGTTTATTGGTAACGTTTCGCTTCTGACACAGAAGCTTCGTCAGACCAAGGGTGTCAGTACGAACAGAGATCAAGCTTAAATTACATTCACCTGACCAATCATAAGCTGGTTAAGAGATGCACAGTCCATGGTGGGTTCTGTGCTTGTTAAGAAGGACAGGCGCGTTCAATATCAACTGACGCACCACCACCTCCACGTGCCGTATAATCCCTTAATTGTTTCAGTCTTGGCAGGTGAGAATGACATCTGCTGACCGATTAGCTCGCTGCGCGCACTAGGGGTCACGTATGTTAACGTTTATCCGCTGCAGAACCGGACGCCAGATTGTAGAGATATCAGCCTCATCCACCTTATTGACTGCATTCTTACCGTCCTTTGTTATCTCAACCTCCTCAGCGTGAAGTCGTTCAATCTATGGTTTTATTCCCCGGTTTTATTCCCTTGTACGTTGTCAAGGTCAACGCTGTGACCTGTGTCCAGCACGTGTTCATCTAGTGCTGAATCTCTTATCAGTGATTGATATTCACTGGAATTGCGTGGCTGCTTACCAATTCGATTTTTGTGTTCACTTATCCTAGTACTGAGTTCTCTGGATGTTTGTCCGATATATACTCCCGAGCAACCCTTACAGTTGATTTTATATACGCAATTCGTCGCGCAGCCTGAAGGTGTTTTATCCTTGAGATGCGTTAATAAGTATACCTGCGTTATTCAAGATTCGACTTATCCCCTCTGACGCTTCCTTAACGTAAGGTATAGAAACTGTTGCACGCCAAACTTTTTCCGTTTTGGGTGCTGGGTATTTAACCCGTTTCAGTTGGCGTTTAATTAGGCTCTTAGGGTAACCATGATCACCAAGTCGACGACCAACTTCTTGATGGGCTCGTTTTTTTTATTTGTGACATCGCTGCACAAGCGTTTAATTTTGTAGAACAGTGATTTCGCAACTCCAGCTATACTGAAATCCACCATGGACTGTGCAGTTCTTAACCAGCTTATAATTATACGAATATCCTGTGGTGTTGTACAGCTACGAGCTTTTTTATACCATAAATTCTTGAATCTTGAGGTGAATTGTAATTTAAGTTGGATTAATCTTGTATATTGTCAAGTGAATTGAACTCAGAATGTTTTATGGTAGAAAAAGCAGTAAGCTTAATAATAACCATAGGATGACAGGTATATGGAGTAAAATCATAAAAACTCTCAAAAATCAATAGGGACACTCGCATACCGCATGGTTCTTCATATACTCATCGAGTTTAGAAGCGAAAACGGCAACAGATTCCGAGCGTGTCATTTCTTCAGGCAAATAGTTCCAAGTGAAATAAATTCTTACCGAGAAATAATTACGACGAATATTCAATCGAGAATGCTTAAAGCCTTTGAATGTGTTCGTATTCGAGTAAGGTCATTGCGATTTAGCAAGTGTTTAAGGGAATGATTATCATTATGCGAGATTTTCAATGCCAAAATGAGGTCACTCCGTATCCGTCGTTGGGTAAAATCGTGTAGATTTCGTTTGAAAGGCAAATTTCTGTACCGGGGGAACAACTTTGTCAAGTAGCTCGATATCCTTCCTCAGTCATGGCGCCCAGACTTCGATGGAATATTCCATAACAGGACGTACAAACGTATTAATTAACCAGGGTAAGGTTTCGCGCGTGAAAATGCTGAATATCCTTCTTAGGAGACTCACGATACGGCAGGCTTTGTTGTACATTATCCGGCAATGATGTCCAGGATTAAGTTTAAACGACAAACGCTTAGCAGTGTGAAAACGACAATTCAGTAGAAGAGTAATTCGAACAGCCCTTCTAAATTTAAGTAGCGTGGAAGGTAATACAACTCCGATCCGAACTCCTAATGACTAAAACACAGTCTGCATCGCTTCTATTCAAGAGAGATCAGGATTCACGATCACAAATCTCAGCGAAAGTCGCTTCGGAAAACTTTGTGAATCTTGGCGCACACCATTTATCGGCAAACACCTCACATGTGCTGCCTAATGCAAGAGAATGGGGAATCAGGTACAGAGAGAAGGTTACAACACCGGTCACGGGGTGCGTGTGATGGGGAAATCTTCGGCAAACAAATCTACCACCGGCAAGGTCAATTAACAAGCGAACCACATCAAGACACATGTCAAAGCTCCTTTTAAAAGCAGAATTCCCTCGTAAGTTTACGGCAATGAGGCATTGCTATGGCATACAAACACTCATCCAAACTCACCCAACGTTCGCATCAGGAAAACTTGCAGGCCTAGGGCGACGGAACTGTCCTCAGCGGCGACACAACTGGAAACGCAAGTAAAGGGGAGAGATGATGAGGTGCGGTGATGTTGTATTGTTGTTGATTAATAGAGGAGAGGATTACAGCATTTCGTGAAAGCCTCGGATCAGAACTCAAAGAATGGTCAACTCGTTGAGAAACTCAAAAGTCTTATCGAAATGTGGTTAGAGCAGTTTTCGAGTAACGTTTCGCTTCTGACATGAAAGCTTCCTCGTCAGGACAGGAACCTGACTACGGCAGCATT
>JACCGJ010024162.1:0-17194 GCA_013407085.1 Atriophallophorus winterbourni | reverse complement strand
TCTTTGTTATTCAGCCAAAGACCACACAGAACAGCGGGATAATGAATCTGTGTATCAGGGGAACCCGCCACATATACTGTCCTACACACAATGCAGTGAGAATTGGCTTCGTCTTTACTCAATATTGGTGTATATCGTGATTGCTCCGGTGTAGTGACAGAATGGAAAGAACCCATACTCTATAATACTGAAAAGTAATGAAAAAGTATATTACGAATGAGCAGCAGGACGTCACCAAAAATAAACGTGATCCAGATTAGATAAGGGATTTCTAATGGACGGAAAAAGTTATAGACATTCAGAGGTTCGACAACAGTAGAACTGTGCATTAATTTATATATTATCTGTTTGCTGAGTTGTTTTCATCGCGATGATAAATCTTGCAGTAATCTCTCTGTTGAGCATATTCATCAACACTGGTGCATCGAGTTTTAGGGCCCAGTCTTGATTACCGCAAGCGCGGGAAACAGCGGTATAGTAGTAAACAAAGGGTTGCTTGTATGCCACTGTTAAATTGAGTTCTTAAAAAGAACCACGATGTTCAAATAGAGAATCACAAAGCGATTCTTGGTCAAGCACTTAAGGCGCTTATAAACGACCAATATAAAGACCGTAATTGTTTGATAAGCAGTTCCTTCCGACAAGGGTAGGTTGGCGCAAAAGTGTTATGAAATCGTGGTGTATTTATGTGCTAAATCACAAATGACAGTAAAACTGCAGCCTGATCTTTAGTGCAGGTCATTACTAGTGAAAATCGAAGCAATCTAGCATGAAGTTAGATTCACATGAACAATGTACTGCACAATCGCATAAGAATGCTGACGACGGAAATGGTCACGCACAATGTAAGAGGGTTGCAGATATGTAGATTTTCTGGGAGGAGGCAAAATTTAAAGGTTAACATCGGGAACTGGACTTCGTATAAGTAATTTGAACTTTTGCAGATTTTGTCTATGACAACTTTTGCGCCAACATTTTATTGAAGCCATCTGGAAAAACCAATACCTGTCAAATGACAAACAGATACTAATCCATTTTTAAATAAATGAAATCGCAAGCCTGATCTGGGCGAGGTACCGCACAGTCATAGACTACATGTGTGCTACGCAACTGTATACAGATAACAGTAGCGGAGAATTCACAATTCAAATGTACCTTTTCATGCGTTAATACCCCCTCAGCTACCGTTTATATCGAAACATTTTCGCTCTTCGGACTTTACTTTTATGTTTACACAGCGTGGTTCGGCCATTGTTTTAACCCAAGTTAAGGTGCACGGATGTGCAATCGTGCATTACTTTGTATTGTGCGGCTAACACCGCGCTAAATTAATTAGCCACAGGTAGTGAGCTGCATGCTGAAACAGGCTGGATTTTCATAACCATTTCCTGTTCTTTTTCTTCCTCATATCTATCTAGGCCAGGGCAACCTGTCAGTATCTTAGCCCATGTGCAGTCTCTGACTGTGCGGCACTTTGACTGGATCAGGCTTGTGCTTTCATACCATACCACACTACGAAGCTAAAACCCGGCGTTTTTCCGATCATGACAGATAACGGACTAACTGATTCTGTGCTGGAAACCGCTAACGCTCTCGCCAGTTTTTATTCACGAGTTTTCACCCATTTTCAGGTCAAAAGTCGACATTTTTGCTGTGCTCTCCCAGTGCTTCTAATGTCGACCCACCTGCTTGGTTTGAAAATATTTCTGTGGACTCCCATCCAATTGCAACCAAATCCAGGCGATATTCACAACATGATGAACAGCGTTCAGAAGTCCTGCGACAGTTAAATGAAGAAATTATTGAGCCATCGTGTTCTCCGTGGCGGTCACAAGTCGTGATTGCAACTGATGAGCGTCAGAAAAAGGGAATGGTTATTGATTATAGCCGTATAACTAATCGATTTACCTATCTTGATACACCCTCCTGCTTATCATCGAGTGTCAATAAAAGAAAAAGCCTATACCGCTTTTGAAGAGTGTGGAAATCTCTACCAATTAAGATGTATTCCATTCGGGGCAACAAATGGTTTTGCCTGTTTTCAGAGGTGGTCGATACGCTTATCAAAAATGAGCATTTGTCGGCGACTTATGTGCTTATATTGATAACGTTACCGTTTGCGGTAAGAATCTATCCGAACATGATGAAAACCTAATGAGGTTTCTTACAAGGGCAAAAAATGCGGCATAACTGTCAATGATACGAATAAAATTATTCGAGAAATTTTTAAACTGAATCGAATCTAATTTTCCCAATTCTCGAATATGTACAACAGACGTTCTTAAATATGAGCTCAGAGCTGGAGAAAGCAGTTATAATCACACCCGAAGTTGGCGAAACACTTGTAGTTGAAACTGATGACTCTGATATAGCCATAGCCGCCATGCTCAATCAGAGAGGTAGGCCAGTTTGTTTCTACTCACGAACACTAACCCCCTCAGAACGTAACCGCTCCTCTGTTGAGAAAGAAGCGTACGAAATCGTAGGAGCTCTGAGAAAATGGAGACTACCTTATTGGGAATCATTTTAAACTTGTGTCTGATCAGAGGTGTGTCGCTTTTAATGTTCAGGAATAGCAAAAAAGTCAAAATAAAAATAAGAAAATCGGACGCTGACGCGTTGCTTGTTTCAGCTACAACGTTGTCTACAGACCGGGAAAACAAAACCATGTCGCAGATGCGTTTTCACGCGGATTTTGCGAATCAGTCACCGAATCTAAAGAAACTTCATAATTCACTTTAAAATCACGATCTCACTCGCATGATTCACTTCACCCGTTCACGCAATTTACCTTATTCTGTTGTTGCCTCAACAAGTTGCCCTGAGTAAGGCTACACAACCAGGATCCAAGATCATCCCCCAAGATTACTATGTCGTCGGCATACTCCAAATCGTCAATCGAGACGCTCGGACTCAGCATCACACCAGCGTAATCTGAAAGCGCCTGCTTCATTGTCCAATCGACCGCGAAGTTGAATAGCACAAGGGACAAAGTGCCCTTTGCCGGACAGTTCTAAAGGGGAACGTCGAGGACACTATTCCATATGTGCGTACGCGGCTCTGCATGAATGAATAGCACGCTGGGATCATGCGAATAAGTTTGACCGGCATAACATCCGCCAACTCAATGAATGTATCCGTCAACAACAATGTGTCGAACATATGATCTGAGGAGCGGCGCAACTTAACAAGCCAAAACTACTGACGGTAATCATTTTTCGAGGCGGGAAGAATACCGTATAGCGTTATGTCTGTTTGTGTTGTACTGTCTTTTTATACTATAATCTATTCACCACACCCATTCGGTTACCGATTTATGAATTATTATTTATTGTGAAATATGTGAAATTCTTATAATTCATCTTGCTTGAGCCCGAATTAGTTTCTAAGCGAGCATGTTTAACAAAAGAAATATGGACCCAGACGTGGCTTCAATACAATGCAACGTCACGAAAACCAAACTACTCGTCAATTTATTCTGGGATTGCGAACACAAGCTTTTGAAGATAAACTAAATGGTAAATTAAGAGATCGTTTAATAGCTGGTGTCAATGAACCGGATTTATAATGTCAGTTATTGATGGTGAATAATGCAACTTTTGAAAACGTTAAAACAATATTTGAACATTATAAAAATGTTGCAAAAGAAACTATTCGTCAAAGTAAAACTGATATTGAATCTAAGTAAAGTGTTCTCACATCCTCATCCCTTACACACCACTACCGGTTTCAGGCTGTTTGCTATCGTCATGTGGAGACAGTAAGATCAGGTTCAGTGAGCCTTGAAACAGTGAAAAAGCGGTAAACAAAAATAAACTTGTATGCCACTGTTATATAGGGTTCTTACAAAGAACCACGATGTTCAAACACTCAATCACAAAGTGATTCTTGGTCAAGCACTCGAGGCGCTTATGGATAACCAAAGCAAAGTGTTGCTTACATCCTCATCCCTTACACACCACTACCGATTTCAGGCTGTTTGCCATCGTGGTTCTTTGTAAGAACCCTATATAACAGTGGCATACAAGTTTAACTTTGATATTGAATCTGTTTTGTTTCTTCCAAACCTAAACGTCAGTCAAGCAACCGACCACAGCGACAAAGAGATTCTGAGGTCATACCAGACAGAATACGTAAATCCAGTAAAATTAATTCCAAATTTGACCATCAGAAGTTTGGAAAATGTGTATCTTGTGGCAAGTTATATTCTCGTTTGACACGTAAATTTCATAATGATAAATTTTATGAATGTGGTGAACTTGGACATAGTCAATTTGTCGAAATGGTAAGTCACGTGATGTACATAATAATGATATGGAAGTCGTCGATGTAGAAAATCAAATCGCCTCATTATCTTTATCACGGTTTTTCATGTTGGAAAACGTATAGTCAATCGTTATGGTTCGAAAGAATTAATACGTGATACAGGAAGTGTGGAATCATTAATTTCATTGAATGACTTGAACCTTTTTCCCCTGATGCTCAAATTCATTAATCTGACATTTCGATTCACGGCGTTACCGGACATTCTGTACCTGTTGTCACAGTTTGCTCTATACCAGATAGGGTACTGCAAAATCAGTTGAGTGTTCATTCATTGTTATGAAATCTGGTCCACCTATCTTGCGTTGAAAAGCGCTGAAATTATTCAATATTGACTTTACCATTTTGTCTACAAGTTCATCATCAAAATGACTCTCATTCAATGAGAGATATAATTCATCAGTGTGCCTCGCTTTCAGGTGGTATCAAAACAAAATCTAATCATTAAGAAATAACTGGTAATTCTATATTTTTGAAACGTCGCCTGATTGCAAATGGTTCAAAGGAACCTGTTCAAAAATTGATTAAGGGTTTGTGAACGTGGTATTCTTGAAGCCTCCGAATGGGCCACGCCAACAGTTACGCCTCTGAAAAGAGATGGTCAAACGCCTCGTGTTTGTGGAGATTACAGAGTGACACTGAACCTTCGACTGAGGAAGCGAAGTTGTACAACTGAGGAGACTGAAGCTATCTTATCCCGTTTAAATGGTTCATGTGTTTTTTTCAAAAATCGATCTAAAGGATGCTTATTTACACATACTGCTTGATGAAGCATCATTGAGGCTACAACCATTAACACACCATTTGGATTATATCGTTATAAGTTTCTTCCATTTGGATTATTTGTTTCACCAGCTGTATTCCAAGATATGATGAACAATATTGTTGATGGTCTCTCAGGTGTCAAAGTCTATCGAGATTACATTATTATGCATGCACCCGATAATTGTGTTCACAATCAACGTTCGTTGGCTCTATTCTCTCAATTCAATCGTTATTACGTGAAATTAAATCCGGATAAATGCATCATTTCTGTTAATGAGATTGGTTGTCTTGGATACTATGCATCTTCTAATGGACTACGTCCAGACCAGAATCTTCTAAAACCTCTGGTGAAGATGAAATCGCCAAATTCTTCTAGTGAACTTTGATCGGTAATAGGAGTGTTGCAATATTATTCTATGTTCAGCCAAAATATTGCAACAGTTGTTTATTTGTTGTTTACATTACTAAGTGCTTCAACGTTCAAGTGACTGCCGAACGTGAAAAGACACTTCGTGATCTTTTATCCATACTGCAATTGAGTGCTGTAATTAAGCCATATGCACGAAATTTACGTTCTGTTTCAATTACAGACTATTCTTCTTATTGAATCGAAACAAAGTTATGTTCAGACTCATTAAGAAGCGCTTGTTGTTTATTGGGCTGTCATGCGCTTACACAAATAATTATTTCGTCATGAATTAACTATAGTAACCGATCACCAAGCACTGAAATTTATTTACAATCCGACGTATTCATTGGCCAAAGCTAATGCAGCAATTATTCAGAGATGGAGCATAGCTCTTGGTGCACCGTTAAACATCGCAGTGCAAAACAAATTCTGCATGCAGATTTCTTATCCCCTAATGCTGTGACATATGAAAAGACTGGCAGCAGAGACTGCTTGTTGGTTCAACCGCTGTGTGTATCTAGTACAGATTTAAGATTTGAAACAAAGGAATATTTTTGTCCGATAATGGCTAAAGTTGAACAAGGTTGGTCAGCCATATCCAAAGAAAAATATCCAGCTTATTATCAGCATCTTGATGAATTACGTTTGACACCTGAAAGTCTGTTGTGTATCAATGACCGTACTGTTATTCCTCTTTCATTTCGAAAATAAAATTCTTGATGATTTGCATTCGTGACACTTAGGCATTGCTAAAATTAAATCGTTGGTCAGACGATTATGCTGGTGGCCTGAAATCAATACTGATATCCGTAGACGTGCTTCTTCGTCCCATTCCTCTCAGCACAAATTATTACATTAGCCACCAAAATGGACTCCATGGCCATTGACTTGTGAAGCTTGGCAACGAATTCATATAGATTACTGTGATCCATTCCTGAAGTAATGCTATGCTCTTGTAATTATTTATTCGAATTTAAAATGGCCAGAAGTATACAGTTCTACCAAACCGAATTTTGGTTTTACAATGCTTGTGTTACGAAAGATTTTTAGGCGTGAAGGTGTACCTATAGCTGTGGTGAGTGATAATGGAAACCATTTCTCTACTTCGCGTGTTACTCAGTGGCTGTATTAACTTGGTTACCGACATTTGTTTACTGCAACCAGACATCCACAGTCGAATGGATTAGCTGGAAAATTTGTGAATACTCTAAAACGTGCTATTTCTTCTTGTGCTCCGACAACATTTAATGAACTTCATCGTTTTATTGACAATTTCGTGCTTCAATATCGTAATAGTATTCATTGCACCACTGAAAATACACCGTTTTTGTATCTCAATCATTGAGATCTGATGTGCTGGAACTTGGAACGACCGAAGTATCATATTATCGTGGGAATAATTACCGTCCAAGTACCAGTATCGTATTAGACACTATAGAATGAACTATGATGAAAATATCTGATCTGGAAAACGGAATGTTACACGAGCGTCATGCGGATCAAATCATTTAACACGATTCACATCAGTTGAGTTCTGATACGGGTTGCGTTAGCAATCATAACAAAACACTTCTAGAGTTTACCGAGAATACTAAATCCAGTAAATCTGTCAGACGATCGGAAAGACTGGTGAATAAACCTATTCGAGATTACAAGAACTCAAGGACGATTGTGAACTGCGGCGGATGCGGTGGTTGTTCAAATGACAATGAATAACACTGTTATTCATTTTCTCATTGTTAAACTTATATAAATCAACATAAACCGCGTAATTTGAAAACTGAGCGGAGTTGATTCTCACTACTATTCGATGGTTGGTAGTTTCATTCAATTCAGTAGAATACCATTCATTGAATAATCTTAATATCAATTATTGTGGCCCACCCTTACAATAGATTCGAGTTCGCCGATGAGTTGCAATTCTTATTTAGCTGGCCTTTCATTGTATTGACGAAGATAAACCGATATTTCCAACATCGGTTATAAGGATGTGCTCCTTAGACAGTCCGGATGGTATGAAGGCACAAGCCTTCTCCAGGAAAAGTGCCGCACACTCAGGGACTGCACATGGGCTGATGTACTGTCAGGTTGCCCAGGCCTAGATAGATATGACAGTCAGAATAAACACTGGACATCGCGATTGTCGATTTCAAACAGACAGAAGAAAAACAACTGTTTATCAGTGGTGTGCATCTCTCCAGCTTCCCACTGAAAGGAATTCCGGAGGTTCAATTTGATTGTTAGCCACTTTAAAATTATGTGCAAACTGGACTGAATACCAAGTCCTTTTTAGATTATGTATAGTAATCTTATGACACCAAAGATGAACTTCGCAGTTTTATATCTATTGAGATCGACTCCCTGCATCAAACTTGAAATTCGCACTCACATGCGCATGTGCACTATAATTATGTTTTTGACACAAGTGTTGAATTTCGCTCTTCTCAACTTCCCAGGTCGCTAATACAAACAGGTAAGATAATACATAACATTATTTAATTCTCTTCTAATACAGCAAAAAAGATGTTTTTTATTGAGATACAGTCAAACATGAAGCGATACTCGTAGTTTGTTTTCAAATTTCGTATGTAACGCCAAAAGTCAAAAAAATTACAAAATATGGGAAAATATCAGAACTAATGATGAGAATCGATTTATAAAGATACATTTTAGAGCTAACACATACAACATATTCATACTATCTTCAAAACAATCAATAAACTAATTATTCGCGAAAGCAGTGCAAAAAACGCGCGAGATTATTAAAGCGAATTTCTTTTGAGAGTTCATTTATTTGAAAAATACCAACAAATTATAAAGTTACCTTTGTTAAATTTTTTTTAGGTTATCGATAAAATGAAACCCGTTTTTCTTTTTATTACCACGTTGAATGTTCATTTGAAAAAATGGTGTATAAAAAAGCCACCTATCCTCAAACTAAGGGAGAACGTGACCAGTTGGAATAATTGCAAAAGCGGGCGACGAAACGAGTACAAGGATTGAAATCAATTCCTTATGTGGAGAGAGTTCAACGCCTCCACCTCATGTCGCTCAGTATTCGGCGTGTGCGCTACGACCTGCCGCTAACTCATCGCATATTACTGGGAGCTTATGGTGACGAGCTGCGCGAGTTTTTCCGTCTCGTGACTGACTCAAGAACCCGTGGCCATGCTCTAAAGCTTCAAAAGCGAAGGACACTACGCCTACCACAGAGATTCACGCTATCAACAAGAATTGTTAACTTGTAGAATGCGCTTACGGAAGAGGTTATCTAAGCGAGCTCTGAAAACCAATTCAAGCAACTATTGGATAAGGTATTGCCTGTAATCACGGCGAAGCTGAACAACACTAGACAGGATTTCTTCAACTGAGGTTCTCCTGGACTATGTTGCTGATATAAAGAGATGCGGCTTACAAGGGCTTGACCCCCTGTCGTCTATCAAGAAGAAGAAGAAGAAGAATTTCTGGGGAATATGAGGCAACTTTCTTCATTCGGGCAACAATTACTTTCTTCTTTAAAAACGTGAGATCGCTAATATAGGTGTTTCAACTGTACTTTGATAGCAATTAGGCAGGGTTTTAGGAACTTACTTACCCCAGTTGTGATCTAGAACGCGTTTGAAACTCGCGACGGAACGGCAAACTAAATTTTTCTAGATGACCGTTTCAGTAATTTACTGCTCACGGGCAGAAACGTGTTTTTATGAATTTAGCCAACACCGCTGATAAGTTATAATAAGCGATTGGCACGGGAATTAAGGTGGGAATATTTTTCATTTAGACTCTGTTGAAAGTCTCCATGATCGCAAAGATTTTAATCAAGTCTCCCCCTATATTGTGGTTCTCAAATATGAATTAATCTAGAAAATTCAGGCGTGCAAACTAAGGTTTGCCTCGCTGATCTTAATCAAGCGATTATCAAGTCGCTGTATGATTTTGAGTCAAAACATGTCCTTTGGGCAATGAGGAAACCAGTTTATGAACAATGGTATAAATGATGTTGAAATAATGTTTATAGGTGCAACTTGATACACTTGCATTGTACTATTTTCTTTTGCTGTTCAAACTGATCATGTATTGCATGCCTTGGATGCCCAAGATATATATATATATATTATGCAATGAATATTTTATCGTAGTCGTTGTAAAGTAAACTATGAGCTTCATGAAATTCAAATTTTCAAGTTTTAACCGAACATTACCAACGCTTGCAATATCCCTGGCGATTCAGAATATTGTTCCTGTTCGAAAATTGTTGAGAAGATCACATTATTTCGAATTGACTGATAGTTTTTGCAACTCTGGAAGATCGAATCTCGTTTAACTGCTTCACATTTATCAAACTAGTTCGCATTTTACCGCTTGGATCGCGTCACTCCTATCCAACGAATTCACACCACCAGTAGCTATCGATCGATAAATAACTGGACGCAGCACAATACGGTTTTCGAAGAGATCGTTGCTATGTACTTTCGACGATTGAACAAAGGCACTAGACAAATGTGATGCTGTACATGCTTGCTACATCGATATTTCCAAAGCTTTCGATAGAGACATCCATGAGATATGAATTAAAATGCTCGATGCTCATGGAATAACGGGAATATTGCTGAATTGGATAAGGGACTATCTTACTGATAGATACGTCCACGTTCGAGTTGGCAACAACTTATCTAGAAAATAAATGTCAAGAGTGGATTTCCGAAAGGCTCGGTGCTTGGACCTCTTCTATTCTTGGTGTATATGAACGATATAGTAGAGGATATTGAATGCAACTTCATACTATTTGCCGATGATATTAAAATATGGAAACGTGTCAGGTCTGTTAATGAATGTATGGCATTACAACGGGATCTGTGCACCTTATTTCGTTGGTCCCAGTTAAATTAGTTTCCATGTAACCCTGCGAAATGTAAAATGCTGCAGCTTGTAAAATCTCTGTACCACACGTATCAGCTTGGCACGCAAGATCTCGGTATATGGGTTTCGTTTAAACTCAAGCCTGGACATCATTGCCGGATGGTGTACAATGAAGCTTGCTGTATCTTGAATCTTCTCAAAAAAATATTCCGGATTTTATGCCTGAAACCCTACCCCGGGTTATCAACACGTATATACGTCCTGTTATGGAATATTCCATCCAAGCCTAGGCACCATGGCTGAGGAATGATATCGAACTACTCGACAGGATTTATCATCGTGCTACAAAGATCGTCCCCCCTTGCAGAAATTTGCCTTTCACAGAGCGAATTTCAAAACTGAACCTACACGATTTTACCTAACGACGGATACGTAGTGACCTGTTGACATTCAAAATCCTGCATACTGAAAACCGTTCCCTTAAACAGTTGCTAAATCCCAATGGTCTCTCTCCAACACGAACACATTCAAAGGCTTTAAGCATTCCGCATTCTCGATTGGATATTCTTCGAAATGTTTTCTCGGTAAGAATTTGTTTCACTTGGAACGTTTTGCCTGTAGAAATCACACGCTCAGAATCTGTTTAGGTTTTCGCTTCCAAACTCGATAAGTTTATGACAAACCATGCGGTATGTGACTCTCCCTATTAATTTTTCAGATATTTTATATTTTTTATATATTCCATATACCTTGTCATCCTATGGTTATTGTTAGGCATACTTCTTTTTCTGTCATAAATGTTTCTGTGTTCTGAGTTCCGAGTTACCACCCGAGGAAATTCAATTTTTGGTTAGACCTACGGATCAGTGTTTTGAATCAGGTAATCTTACCAATACGTTCTAAATTCTGCAAAACGGTGGTAGGTATATCGAATACCTAACTGCTTCTAGCTTCTTTGAAAAAGTACATATACATGCCTTGGATATCCAAGAATATATATTATTATTATATCAAGAGTAAATAATGTACATGGCCACACCAGACCTCCATAAGTGTATCTCTATCCGTTGTGCAGATGGAATTTCCATCATAAGCGAAAATGAAGCATGGAAACCACAAGACAGTGGTGAAAATGAAGCGTGTGTTAGACCATGTACCGAAAATTGAGTTACCCCAGTGATCACGTCGGTTTGATATGAACACGTGGATCCTGCCTAAAACTCCGTGTTTAATATGTGTGGTATTCTTTTAAACAAAACGTAGTCTTTGCCTTTCGCTGCTAACTTGATTTCTATAAGAAGTGAATCACGAAGTTGGAAGCTGTGCTAAAGTCTAAGTTGAAAGCCTTTTTTCGATTTCACGGCAATATTCTGAAATCTGCAATGTTAGTCATGCAGAATACACATTGACGAACTGTTAAATCACACATGGTAATGAATGTTGATAACATTGACTGAAAATTTTGTTACTCGATGGTATTTCGGATGCATTTGAGATAATGATAGTCATGCTCCCTAGTCTATTGTTACCATGACAAGACCTTCAAACATACATATGTATTGCTAATTTTATGGCTCATTTCGACTTTATAGGAAACAATTTTACATGAAAAATGTATTGAAGGTATCTCATATCGGTTTTGACAGCACTGACGCCCGATTTCTCAACATAATATAGTTGATACCATGGGGCACGACAACTTGGTTGGCGTAAACATGTCTAAATGCGTTATGCACCACAGCATCATTAGAGTAAATCTCATCTAGTGAAAAATCACTATAGGTTGAGATGCTTAGCAATCAGGATGGGGTGTTTAGTAAATTATCACGTTGTTTAGCACTGCTAAAATACTAGGAAATAGCATTTGTCTCCGGGAATAACTTTTCTATTCTTTCTTTGGTTCTGATTTTCGACTTCGCCGAATGAATCTTTCGCGACTAGCATTTCCTATTAGAGCCGATTATAATTATTATCTTGTTCAGAAAAACAATCCAAGTTGAAACAAGCGTTCGGAGCTTGTTTCCAAACACGAACCTTGTATCTAGAATGGTGTTTTGTTTTAGGCCTGAAAATTATACGTCAGAAAATGGGTTATTGCTGTCAAAAGCGATATATTTTAGCTAGCATACGAAATAGAGGGGTCGAACAGGACATCATGTAGCGCTCCACTAGTATCTGCATCTCTTTCAACTAGATTCTATACCTTCTAATTCTATCTCATATTTCACTATCACGTTATTTACTAGATAATTCGTTGAACATTTTAGATGCATGTAGGGGTAACCTCCCTCTAAAAGCTCAAAGTTATCCCTTATCGATACGCGATTGCTATTCCTCGTTTGGGTAAATATTTCAACTACCTAAAAACTCCGCGCTTGGACGACGAAACCAAATCAAATTCGAATGTTTTTAATTCGAATACTAAGCAAAGTATGATCACTCAAGTTTTGGTCGAACGTTTTATTATGGAACTATTCTGAAAATTTCGGATGTCACGGAAGCAAGACCTATATGGAAAGGCTGGTCTGTTTTGGTAAGGTATAAATCATCTGAAAACAATTCCATGTGTGTTGAAACAAAACGTCCAGCTTCACAATCGATCGTGTACTCACAGGTTAGAATGAACTATGTGCGGCGTAAACAAAAGAAATTGCAGGGGAAGATTTGTGACAGTTTCAGGTTACTCATGCAACTTACGTTCTCACTCACTAGCGATATACGTGTATCCGTAGTGTGCGAAAATTACTCTAAGTAAAATGCAACAGCACCGCTCACTGTATCGCCACGTACATCGCATTAATTGATTTTTTTCTAGCAATTTCACCAATATTGTGCTTCGCCAAGCGAATAATAAAGCATGTCATATTCAGGATGGGCAGATCTATTTTGAACAATCAAAACAAAAGGATCGGAAAAAACTAAACATAAGTACATGTATTCTCAATAAACATTATTCGTTAAAATTCAGTGCTTTACAAAACATTCATGTTTTTTTCTTTCTTGCAAGGCCAGTGTCTTTGATTCAATATCAGATAACGTACTGATTATCTGAATGCAATTTGTAAATACTGTTTACCTTTATTTTTATACAACGTAAAATCCTGCTGCCGAAATGACTTAAAAATGTATTTACAATTATAAATAATTGATTCTTGGATATCCAATGCATGCTAAACGTGATCAATAATTAACAAATTGTTTGCATAAAGAAACCCAAATATGTACAATCGTGTTAAAATTTTCAAGGTTAAATGTGTAGGAGAAGTTTTACGTTCCTTGAAACAATGAAGGTAAACGGTAATCAATCATTTTTACAGAAATTCAATATGTGTGTCGTTATTGCACGGTATAAATTAATGTGATGAGAAAAAATAAATGTCACAAAGAATTGAACATAAAACAATTTGATTGTACAAACATTTTAGCAAATATTGATCATGATTAGGATGCCTTGGATTTCCAAGTATAAAATTATTTATTTATTTATTTATTTATTTATTAATAGATCACTCATTGGTTCTCTGGAAGCAATTTGTAAAAATTGTTTACTGATTTTATTGAATGTACAATTATGCTACAGTAGTGACCTCGAAAAAATATTCGCAATTGTACGTGATACAATTTGATTGAACAAGCATTTTGGGATTATTGATCTTGATTAGCCAACCTCAGATATCCGCTGATATAATTATTTATTTATCCAATGACGAGATACTTTTCGGTGATGATACTTGGCACCATCAAGCACTGGCAGCTATGTCCCAGATAACGCAATAATACGGGAATGTGAAATCAGCGACACGTATGGAGAGTTTATCCTACCATATCCATTCCATATGCTGAATCCGATAACATATAATACGAGAACGCTGGTTAGTCACGCCTCTGATAATGATGGAGTTGGTTTATCAGTCAAATCACCCGATGATGTTGCACGTTTTTACACTTTTTGCTTGAAATGTTAGTTATTGCTTTGGCAGCTTCTTTAACATAGATATCTCACTAGACGAACTATATAATCATGGCAATCCTGGATACTTGAAATGAAATTAGTTTTACAACTTTTATGATAAACATTCACTTGGCTCTTAGTAATTATCTTCCAGATCACCCCGTTTACATCCACTTGAAAAAACCAGTACGTAGACGACACCACACCGCCTCCCCAATTATTCTACGAATACCCATGAGAAAGACGTTCTCTATTTGAAATTTCCGAAAAAATCACAGCTGAAAATTTTGAAGATTCAGCATCTTCGAGATCCTCACATTTTTATTATTACGTCTGTTGAATTTCAATATTCATCGGGACATTTTTCATTCATCCCATTAATTCATTCCTTACTGTAACATTTCACATATTGAATTTCTGTAAAATTACCTTTTACCTTTATCAGTTTAACGAACGACAAATTCCTCTGGATGCGTGACCTCACCATTTTACATTTTCGAATTGTGTTTATACAAAAAAACTTGTCAAATGTTGATCATGCTTACCATGCCTCGGTGATCCGAGAATAAAATTTATTTATTTATTTAACCTTTCTCTTACAAATTAGGCAACATCCATTGTATAGTCATACCCAAGGCTCATAAATACTTATATTCACTCAGTGATGGATTACTCAGTACATGCTTGAGCAGGTAACGTGCGGTCGCCTCCTTTAAAGACCGAAGTGATCAAGCCTTGTTTCCAAGTTTATGGGACTTCGGCTGAGTCGAGTAAACGCTGGAAATATAGCGTCAGATTGTTTGAGATATATGCTGCGACTGCATTCAAAGCATTTGGGTGTATGTGATCTATACCCGGGAAGCTATTAATTCGCAGGTGGATCAATTTGTGGTAGACAGCGTCGCGGCTGAAGATGATTGAGCTGAATGAAGGCACAGGAGACAGTGGTGCATGTATGACTAAAGGACTGAGGGGCAGCACGAAACATGGAAGCGTACTGCGCGCCCAAAATTTCTGGCGACTTCTTCAGGTGACGTGGATAGACCCGAGGGTGTCTTGAGCGGAGGATTACCTGTTTTCACTTTCCTCCGAGCGTTGATCTCCTTATATAGCAGCTTAGGGTTGTCTAGAATACTCAAAGTTAGCTGTTGCTGATAAAGGAATTGATCATTACGTTTGAGAGATGTACACTGGTTTCGCAATAATCTGTAGAATTGCCAGTTCTCTGAGGTGAGGCATCGAGAGAAAGTATGCCATGCAAGATTCCGTAGTGCAATCATTTTTTTGGTCCGGCTTCTAATTGTCAGTCAGTCACGTTTGTTGGTATTGCCTTCATCGTTGATGATAGGTCAAATAATGTGTGCCATCTTGTAACAAAATAACTCCAAGAAGTATCAAGTTGCGTAGTATGTAGCAAGTCCCACGTGTTCGCGGCAACCAGCTCACGCAGTAGCACGTAGTTCGTAATCCTCCTAGTAGTGGCGTCCGGTATCCTCTCATATTGAGAGTAGCAAATGTAGTCAAATATCAGCACGGCATGATCAGCATGACCCAGTGTTGGTTCGATCATCATTTTTAGAGCATCAGTTCTTCGTTGGTGAGTATCAGATCGAGGGTGGACGGGATCTGGTGGCCGCAGAATCGTGTCGGTTCGTTGACATGGCTGTACAATGGATGAGTAGCAATAAATTTTGATAAGTAATGTCCAAACTAATGACTGGGCGAGCCTGACGATACACCCGGGAGTTGAAGTATCCCATTATGAGGACATGCGTGATGTGTTGAAAAAGTCCGATGGCGGCCAGCAAAGAAGAGTCTGTACTAGATTCCGCATTTGGAGGGCGGTAGATCACACCCAACAAGGCTTCGTCGACGAGCTGCAAGAAAACTCTACACCACAAAATGTCAGGAACAAACAGATCAGGGTATTCGATCTCTTCACAGTGTAGTGCTTAATTGTAATACAGTAGGACACCTCCGCCCCTAGTCTTACGATCAATGCGGAATGAGAGCATGTTTGGGAGCATTATTTCACTATCCAATATGGTTGGGATCAACCAGGTTACTGTGATGGCAATGAGATCAAAGTTTTTTGTCGAACGAAGCAGTTGTAATTAGGAGAATTTGTTCATGAATCCTCGCGTGTTCGTATAGCAACAGGACAATGTATGGCGGTTGAGTTGTGCGTCGTGAGGTGTAACACCTAGGAAGCCGATCCGGAAGGGATCGCCTGTGGTAGGTTTTTTGAGGCGGCTGCTTCATATAATTCCGTCTGTTCGACCTCGGGTGTTGGGTCGGTAATTTTCGGTTCGGATCTAATCTGATTGGTATCGATAGACGAACGAAGGCGAATTTCTGATGGAGCTTTCCATCGGTTCGCATACCAACAGTCGAGCGCCGATGTGACCATACTTTCAGACTGAACATTGATTGAACATTGATTGGTCGCGTTGATCATGTTTAACATGCCTTGGATTTCAAAGAATGAAATTTATTTATTTATTTATTTAAAAATGTTATTTTCGTAATTCGGGGGGCACTGCCTTTGTAGTTCGGTGACTTGGGTAAGCGTTTTAGCAATATTGTGAGTGTGGCCGTTATGTCAGATTGCTGCTGTATAAAACGTCATTGCTCACAGTTGTGAATGTTGATTTTGGATTCATAAGCGTCGGAAAGCTCAGAAATGCCGTGTACGTTTGTCATTATACTGCTTCCAGTCAAATGACGGATTTTTCTCGACTTGCCGTGCTGCCCATGGTAGGTCCGCGAAGATGCGGATTGGAGTAGGGGATTTGCGAAGTACGTACGTGGAGAGAAGCACGGTTTCAGCTGCTTCAAAGGACTTTAGTGTGACACGCAGAAGTCTGGGTTCTTCTGGATGAGAC
>JACCGJ010024161.1:0-17173 GCA_013407085.1 Atriophallophorus winterbourni | reverse complement strand
AATGAACTTGTTGTCTGTTAATGTTGTCACTTGCAGCCGCGCTGAGGGTAACGGTTGTGTTTGTAATGCGCAAGAATTTATCAACGATGGAAAATCGTTCATTTCCGACAAATCAACGAATGAATCAAGAATTATTGAAGTTATATTTTTAGATTTAATGATTTTAATTTAGTGTATATATACACGATTTAGTGGCTTATGTAGAGTACGCAAACCGAAACGGACATCTTGACACAATGCTCGCGAATAGCTTGCACGAGCCCCACTTTCGTATTGACCGCCGTATCGAACTAGTTTACTGCGTTTTTTCAATGAGAATTCAGACTGCCTAGCCATCAAAATAGCGGCACTTGGAGAACCAATGCTTTCAGAAAATCATCCACTTTTGAAATGTATATTAGGTTGTTTAGGTCTCGCAAACTTAATCGTTAAAGGCGTCTGTTTATCACGTATCAGACTGAATTAACGCAGCAAAATGATACCTATGCTAAAGCACATTCATAGCAATTGCTCTCAACGTATTCTTTTCGCGACAAGTTTATCACATTGATCACTTACTAAAGAGAACCCGTTAATCGATAATCATTGTTTATTTTGTTTCACAGGATTATTTGGATATGAATAGCCTACCGCAGTGGAAGCCGCTGATATTCGCCGTGGCATTTTTATACGCAACCGTCCAAGAACGCCGCAAGTACGGTCCGCTTGGTTGGAATATACCCTACGAATTCAACGCGACCGATTTGAGCGCAAGTCTACAATTTATTCATCGACATTTGGATGATACGGATATCCACAGAGTGAGCACTCAAGCAGACGGTTCATACTGCCAGTCACCGTTTAACACTTTGTCGGATAACAATCGAACTCTTACACAAAACGTTTTTGATATGACACCAGAGTGCATATGTTTAACGACAGGGTGAACACACAACAGATCCAGATAAACGTTTATTTCATATTTACCATGTGGAAATACCACATCTCCAGGACGTTTATTAAATACGAGTGTTTCGTTTGATCAAACGAATCCAATCCAGCCAAACTTCCTAAACATTCCCAATCTGTTATGATGTACAATAGTGATAGCTAGCTCCGGTTTTATCTGCACATGGTTTTAACCTTCAGGTGTTTTCATACAATATTTTTCCTTATTCATTGAATGTTTTTTCGACTAGGGCAGCATTATTTACCTAGTTCAAAAGATAGAATTTGCACTAGATTTAAAGCGCGCGGATGTAACATGTTTTCCACTCGACGATCGGTTAAAACAACAGTGGTTTGAAGGAAGAAAAAAATGAAAAATGTGGAGAACTTGATGTTAAGCAAGGCTGCTTGAAAGGCCAAGGAAAAAATCACAAAGCCCCCGAATTGAATTTTTATCATCATATTATACTTACCAGTAGAAACAACCTTCAACTAACTATTAACTACCATGTTCCCATTGAATTGTCAGAAATATTCCAAACAGCTTATTCCCGTATCAGCTAAAAATCCAAATTTCTAATGACGACTGACTTTTTACTTTGTTTGTACCAAAACATCATTGTACATCGCTCAGGGTGTTGACTGGAATTGTGTGCGCTATATGCTTGGACAAATACAATTCGGTGGCCGAGTCACAGACGAATTTGACAAACGACTCCTGGTCACCTACTGCGAAAAGTGGTTTGGCGAGTGGTTGTTCGATCCGGAATTCACAATGGCACCGGACGTGTGTTTGCCTTCGAGTGGCGATAACCTGCAAGGGATTGTGGATTGGATCGAACAACTGCCGGTGGCCGATTCACCGAAGCTGTTTGGAATGCATGAAAATGCGAGCATCGTGTAAGTTCTCTACAACCGAGAAAATTTTCTTTAAAAACGTATTTTGCGCAACTTTTACCGCGCGAAAACATTAACGTTCCACATTCCATTGAAGTCAAATCATCACAAAGTTGTTCGATGACCTTGGCTTGCTTATAAATGAAAAATCGAATCTTTCTTCTTTTTATTGATAGACGACAGAAGATCAAGACCTTGTGAGCCGCAAGGTTTCCGTAATTTTGGATTTTAAAGTAGAAAATATAAATCCGGATACACAAGTATTAGATGAGGCGGGAAACAGACGTTTTTGCAGTAATTTGACAACGCGAGCGCCAATGATCAGCACCCCCACGAAGCACTCCTCCTGTTCCTAAATATGGCTTACGATAGACCGTAGTTCTTATCCTGTGTGAGCCAGTCCTATAACGGGTGTTCCTTCTGTAGACTTAAATTCTTTTAGAACCAAGTTATTAAAGTAACCATGGAGTGCTTCTAAGCTGCCACGTTTTATAAGGCCCCGAAATCGTTGGTTATAAGGCTTCAATTATTAGAGTTTTCTCTTCAAAACGCTTTTCGTACTGAGGCGATTGAAATAAAAATGGGTATTACTAATGCGGTCAAGAAGGTAGATGTTGTGAATATATCCACAATCCGGCGCGTGTAAAAATTATGGTGCAAGACGGCAAGCAAATTACTCGTTCAGCGCACTCTGATAGTACCTGCACACGAACAAAGCAATTAAAGGATTACCTGAACCCTGTTCGTATTGACCCTTGAGATCTGATGAAACTTTTCGTGTTGAAAGATTCTCAAAAAAACTGTTTCCAACGATGTATCGCAAATATTCCTTAAATGACTATGGATTCCCGATTGGTCTAAAATATATTGAAGAAAAACTTTCAAAAATGGATCTATGTTAAATAGCCCAAAAACGTGAGCTTGACAAAACAGCGAGGAACAAAAGTGTTTGAACAACAACTAAATAATCACCGTAAACGAGAAACTCAAGTGATTCACGACAAATAAAAAAATGGGCCAGGGATTTGAGCACCGAATCTGCGGGTTCAAGATCAATGTCCATCGCGGCTGCCAAAAATAGCTCACGAAATTTTAGTAACAGCAGGCGGGGAAAGTAAATTGAAATAGAATCAATCTCGATTTTCCGTAGATTTGGAAAGCATACGTTCAAAGCGATACATTCATATGACCATAGCATTTCCATCATAAATCCCAACCCGAATCACTCAATTTTTCCTCATCAGGTCGTATTGTTCGTAAACAGGTACCAAAGCAAAACAGCGCAAAATATCCTTGACCGTATGCTGGAAATACAACCGAAAGAAGCCAGTTCGGGAGTCGGAGAAACACGAGAGGATTGCGTCTACCGCATGGGTCAAGACATGCTGACCAAACTGCCAGCGGACTATGTACCGTTTGAGGTGACGGAAAGGTTGAATCGAATGGGAGTGTTCGAGCCGTTGACCATTTTCCTCAGACAAGAAGTGGACCGGATGCAAAGGTTGATCAGCAACGTTCGTAAAATGCTGATCGATCTGAAATTGGCTATCGACGGGACCATTGTGATGAGCGAAAATCTGAGAGAATTGTTGGATTATCTGTACGACGCCAAAATCCCGCCATTATGGTCCAAGGTGAATAATTTAACCACCACGAATTACATAAAGTAGCAACATTAATAATCAGCGTACCCTGTCTGAGTGGCGCTTTGATTGTCGAGATTTTAGTATTTACAAAATTTGATCACGTGAACTAATAACCAAAGCTTCCCTTAGTTAGTGTTACCCAATACTACAATAATATTTGTCATCACAAGCGAACCACTATAGTTAAGATAGCACATCAAAGTGGGAAATTCTCTTAAAATTTAGTCCAAAACGCAATGTGCTGGCTTCCCCCTCAGGCGGAGATGGTTTCATCCGGCTGTGTATCTGGTGCGGAGTTCAGTCGTCAATACGAACGGTTACTACTTAGTGTGAACTGGTCCAGCGACCACAAGCAGTACTATCGCTGATCTATTAATGTTAGTATAAACTGATTATTTCAAAGTCTGAGCGAAGAATCTGGTAGAATATACGGTAAGCAAAGACACTACTCAGTTGCTTGTGCGATACATGAAACCAGTTCCCGGTCGTGACGTACAGCAAACGGTAGGCAATTAAACAAGACCTCAGTTGTGTAGGACAGTAGTGGTTCACACTTACACGTTGTCTATTCCTAACTCCTTCTGTATTTCAATCAGCTATCATGGGATTCGTCGACGATCGGTTTCTGGTTCACCGAACTGATTGAACGCAACAAACAATTTTCCGATTGGCTTCAAAACGGCCGACCGAATTGCTTTTGGATCACAGGATTCTTTAATCCTCAAGGTTTTCTAACTGCCATACGACAAGAAACCGCTCGTGCACATAAAGGATGGGCCCTAGATGCGGTGGCATTGTGGAATGAAGTTACCAAACAGAAGAAAGACGAAATTACCAAACCGCCACCAGAAGGAGCGTATATCTACGGATTATATCTGGAAGGCGCTGCATTGAATCGCCGTAAGCTACACCTGACAGACGCCAAACCCAAAGTGTTATACGATCCGATGCCAGTCATGCATGTGCTGGCCATTGATGTCTCGGGCGACCAGCAACTACCGGCGGAATTGTTGCGAAACAGTTATGTTTGCCCAGTGTACAAAAAGCCGCAACGAACCGATCAGACGTATGTTACGAATTTCTACTTGCGCTGCCCGCCGAGCAAACCGCCCGAGCACTGGATACTTCGTGGCACGGCAATGCTCTGTGATATTCGATGACTTTAGATTTAGAACCAGTCAAATTAATCATATCGTTTTTTTCTTCTAAAATACATCACCTAACTTAACAAATCGGTTAAATATTTCATGGTGCAGCGTAAACAGACACAGTCTAGGTGAGATATAGAGAAGGCTGAATGAATGAATATAAGAGGTTTATTCGAAAGTTTAGTTTTAAAATAATGTTTAATACAAAGGAAAAGAAACGCGGTACCAAATCACAAAATGCTTTTTCAATTGTTCAGTGGCCACGCCTTTTGACAGAGATGTCTTGAAGCGAAAGAAAAGAATGGTGATATCTCATATATTCAGATGGTGATTTGATATATCTGGATCGAACAGTAATAAAATATTAGGATTTGGATTGATTGTTATGGATTGGGTGGGAATTATGTGTGAGAACCTTAATAAGTCGATCACAATGAGAAGTGTGTTGTTTCATAATAATTTCCAAGACGCTTTTGTAAGGAAAACAGATTGCGCGAGAAATAATTTTGATAGGCCCTATGATAAGTCTTTCAAAAGGAGTGCAGGAAATTTGCAGGAGAGCAGTATAAAAGGTACGATACAACAGATGGTGAAGTGACAGAGAAGTTCAGACCTAACGCCAAGGCAGCGGAGAGGAAATGCGTAAAACGAGAGCCCATGTAGTCTACAGCATATCGTGTTTTTACACATCAACAATATTCGGAATATAAACACAAAATATGCAGAAAACAGCAGTAGTTCAAACGAAACGGTTCCAAAGCGACACCATGATAGTTGAGGACAGCAGTAGGGTGAAATGATGGAGGGCACTATAAGTCAACAAGACAAATAAATACGTGTGCTGCAAATGGTGGATGCACTCTATACTACCGTCGCGGTGAGACTGCACCTTAACGTGGTGCTATGGTTTGTGTACCTCCATGACCCACTGAGCTATAGTAAGCGGTCTTTTGGTGCCAGCAGAGCTACCCATATCAGGAAGGTCGATGGATAGAGGTCAGACAAACTCGGTCCAGACTTGTGCTTCATGGTGATGATGATACTAGCACAGCTCATACGGTGTTCATACCCGAGATTCACTACGATCGTGGCCTTGCCAACAATGCGTCATTGGTTATGCTTGTTGCTAGATAAACAGGCGAAGTGAAGCCAGGATCATGATTTGAAAACGAAACAAATTGAGAACCGACAGCTAAACAAAATGACACGCAACACTGCTAAATTGCGCTCTCGCATGTGCATCCAAAAAAGAAGATTGTTGTTCTGTAACTCCGATTGCTTGCTGAAAAACAACCTTTTTATTTGCTGTAGTCATTCAATACTGGCCATCCAGCACTAATATGCATTCGCATGTTGGTTGGTAGCTCACCGCCCGTTCATTGTTCAAGCGCTGTTTCGCTCAATTTTACACAACATAATGGCAGTATGGAAGCCTCGAATTGCCCGTAGAGGATTTGGTCATGCAAAACTTAAGTATTGCTTAAGCCAAAATAAATATAAAAAACGAACTGCAGTGAGATTCCAGCGCGGTTCCGTATGCAGCTTAGTACCGGCGAAAAATCAATTCAACATGGCATTGCCTGCGCATATTTGTGTTACCCAATGCCTGCTGAAGTTGTTCAAGTAGCTGTTTTATCCGCCAGCATATTCAGAGGAAAATTAGGAACGCGTATCGTTCATCTATGGTCTGGCGAATTATTGAAAAGCACTGGTAGCACAAGGCAATGAATTGAAAAGGATAGATGTATTTCGGAACTAGAACACAAGAATCATATTGGAACTAATGTTTGGCAGTTTTGTCCAAGTAAAAGCGAAGACCACAGTAACCACATGAATGAAAGCCTGGTTGATCCTGGGAAGGAAAGAGCGCACATTAGAATGTTGTTAAATTTAGATCAACGACAGACAAATTGTGCGTATTAAAACATGTAAAAACAACGGATCACGAGAAGATTCTACGAATAAATGAATCATGAATTCATCTGGATCAATTTGGGAAAACAAAGTAGCACGCGTCTGTGCACCGACTACACAATACGTCAAGGATGCTTTAGTCTCGCACAATTACGATGGAATTGTTTAAAAAAAGGAAAAGGCAAACTTACCAAATTATATGTATCCACAAGGTCATACTTGGCTGAGATGCATACACGACTCACACATACAGACAGCATTCAACTGGTGCGAATGAGTAGAGTCACACCAGCAAGTTAGCTTTCTTGCGACTTCACTGCCATTAGTCCTCAAAAGTCCCTCCAAGCACTCCACTTGAGAAGCGCAGTCATTCAATCAAACATACGTAATAAGCTATGCACACAAAGGCCATCACTGAATATGGCGTTAAGCCATGCACACAAGTGTAACTCGCCGTCACGATATCCGGTTGCGCGGGTTCATCCCGGAAGATGGAGTCTGCTGACTTCAGGAAGGTTACTAGTTAGAGCATTTAGATGACTGTCACGTGGCGGTTTGGCCACCCCGCGCTAAACGGGAAGCGTCGCAGTAAAATCCAAATTCGGAAACTGATGGCCAGTATCCGATCTATTCAATGTAGCCTATTAATGGTTGTTTGTTCATTATAGCAATAGTGCCACTGTGCATGTATAAAATTGCAAGTCTGGATCCAAGCACACAGTCACACACTGCGCGTGGGCTAAAATACTATCAAGTTGATCTGGCCCAGACAGCTAACAGAAATAAAGTAGCGAGACTTCAATGTTTTTCCTATTGAAATTCGAAAACGTTGGCAAAACAATTTAACACGGTGTTACCTACGCAATACATAAGTATTGTACAATTGCACACCAGCGCGCTGCGATAGCGTACAGTTGTCCAGACCAAGACAGATACGAGAGAAAAATAGAAAATGACAGTGAGACCACAGCGTGTTTCCGAATGACAAATCGATCAGTGATGCTTAGGAGAAAACGGTTTCCGAATACTTGGACATGTAAACTGCACTCTGGGTTCAAATTTAGTACTCACATTTCGTAAAATTCACAACTTCGGTTTCAATGACAGTCTTCCTGATAAAAGACTTAATCTAGTTTGCATTAAATCTTATAAATTCCCGAAAACTTGTCACCGAAATGATGGAATTGTGCACATAAATGTCGAGTATGTGGAGCGATCCCTAGATTCAGGTGCCTAGGAAGTTGAATAATAAAAACCGGCTGATAGTCTCCGCCAGTGCATAATTCAACTTCCAGTTGACTAAGGCTATTAATACTTCACCTGAGGCAATAAAGCAGCTGCAGTCGGATCAGTAAAGAGGATATAACGGATTCAAAGATGTATGTATGCATGAAAGCACAAGCATGATCCAGGCAAAGTGCCGTACAGTCAGAGACTGCACGTGGGCTAAGATACTGTCAAGTTGCCCAGGCTTAGACAGACATGAGGGGGGAAATAGAAAGTAGAAATGGTAGTGAGACTCCAGCCTGTTTCAGCATGCAGCTCACCACCGATGGCCAATCAATTTAGCACGGTGTTAGCCGCACAGCACTGAAATACTGTACGATTCAAAGATAATCTGATTCACTCCTATTTTGTGATATTTATTGCATAAAATTTGGAAATGAACTCGTATACCACAAGTAAGCATAAAATAAAAAACAGATAAAATTGGAAAAATACTGAAAAACTTACAAGATTGATGTAGACTTTTGGATGTCCGAGTGCACCACCACCTCCGTCGCAACTGACAACGTGGTCCGCGCATTTGATTGGCGGGGCCTCAGCGATTAAATTTTCTGCAAATTGGCGATTCACCTATGATGTAAAAACGGGTTAAGGGAATTGAATGAATTGATATAAGTCTATTTTTCGCTTCGTAACGTACCAGTTTTTTACTAAGGGTGAACCGAACAGAGGAAATGTCATCCGGTGAAAATCGCTGAATGAAATATAGTAATGAATATAAACGATCGAACTTGTCCTGTATGCGTAACCTCTCCGGCGGATTCAACTTCAGAAGACATCCTTCTAAAATGTTGTACCGGCCTAGTGAAAGCATATCGTAGCAACGAGCGAAATTGTATCGACATGATAGAATCAAAGCCAATCTAGATGGAGTGGAAATAAAGGATATTCATAGTTACAATGATCGATGTTGCTTTACAATCAGTATATAAATAGGAAAACGTTCAGTGCGGTACAGATACATGTATAGAATAAATAGGTTTGCTAAGGTAGTGAGATCACCGACGAAAAGCAATCTGTATCACGGATAGCAATCACCAATCCACTGAATATAAAAACAGCACTATCAACATTACGAATCATGAGCCTAGCTGCTCTCGATAATTGCTAAGTTTATACAAACCAGACTAACCGTTAACACGCCAGCACACATTTTTTTTAGTTTCACCGTGTGCAATTTTATCAGTTTCTTATCCGTTTTTCAAAACAAAATAGCGAACGAGATTCGTTAGCGAACTATCAATTAAATTGGCCATCTGTTAATAAACGTAACTGAATATCAATATACCCAGATACCTAGAACTCCAACGGGCGCACAGCATGAATGTATTTGACAAGGAAGTAAGTTCCTACAACAATGGGGTTTCTTTCTTCTTCTTCTTCTTATTATTATCACACAAGTCTTTACAGACGATGTGCCAACAAGTATACCATGAAGAAGGTACATGATGAGAGAAAAAAGAAAAAAAGAGGGTGATTTTTTGTCTGTCTGTTTACACATGCCGCTTTTGATCTTTTTTTGTCTTTTTTGGAATAAGGGAGGGGGGAGGGTCATTGATAAACGGGAACACAAGCACGGCAGGATTCTCGCCACTGGTTCCTTTCTTGTGCCATCACACTGAGTGTTGTCAGCCACATGTCTTCACGGTCCTTCGGACCCCACCCGGGTAAGCGCGATGTTCCCACGATGGCTAGTGGGGCTGTTAGACGTTTGAGGGTCTTCCGCCAGGTATTCCTTTGTCCGCCACGGCGACGTTTCCAATCAGGTCCGGCGAGAGCAAAAAGAGCTAGGCGAGGAAGGCGTCGCTCATCCATACGGAGAACGTGCCCCAGCCATCTCAGCTGGCACATGGATATATGATCGGAGAGTGGCACAGAGCGATCGCCGAGGACTGCCCTCCTGACGTCATCATTTTTGACTTTCTGTTGCCAGCTTAAACGAGCTATACTCCGCAGGCAGCGATGAACAAACGTCGATAATCGTTGACTATCGGCTTGTCGCAGCGTCCACGTCCCGCAGCCACACAGTAGAACTGCTCGTATGGTGGCCTGGTACACTCTGCCCTTCAAGCGTAATCCAACATCGCGTCGGCGTCACAGATAACGTAGCCCAGCGAAAGCATGGCGTGCTCTTGCAATCCGTCGTGATTTCAGCTTCGATATCGCCGCCAGTGGTGATGCAGCTCCCTAGGTAGGTGAATCTGTCAGTCACTTCCAGTTTATGGTCTTCGATCGTCAAATCAAGTGTTGGGTCTGTCCAATCCTGTAGGATCACTTTGCATTTTGACGGAGAGAAATGTAATCCATACAGCGACAACTGATCAACGAGTAGATCCAAAGCGCTTTGTATGGCGCAAGCATCCTCTCCGAGGAGAGCAATGTCGTCAGCATAGTCCAGATCCATAACTCGTCGACCGGGGAGCAGGTCGATCCCCCAATTCGGTAGCTGGGCTGTTGCTGCTTTCATGACATCGTCAATCGCAAAGTTAAATAGGAATGGGGAGATCGGACATCCTTGACGAACCCCGCTGGAAATGGTAAACTGCTTGGATAAATCACCATAGGCTTTGACTCTGCCGGTGGTGTGGCAGTACAGCTTCTTGAGCAGGATTACGTACTTCGGTGGGACACCATGGCGAATGAGACAGTCCCAGAGAGCGGTTCTGTCAATGGAATCAAAGGCTGCTCGTATGTCAAGAAAGACGATAATTGTTGGACGTGCGTATTGGTAACGTTGCTCCAAAATTTGGCGCAGCGTGAAGATTTGGTCCACACACCCGCGTCCTCCTCTGAAACCAGCCTGTTCTTCTCGATACTCTGCTTCTCGGTAGCTGTTAAGCCTGGTCAGGATGATTGATGCAAACAGTTTAGAAACCACCGGTATGAGACTTATACCCCTGTGATTACCGCACTCTTTCCTCGACCCTTTCTTGAATACTGGGACGATGGCTGACGCTCCCCATGCGCTGGGTATAGTTTCCTCGTTCCAGATCTTTCCGAAGAGCACTGACAGCTCACTGCACAAAACGTCGACACCTTCAACGAATAGTTCGGCTGGTAGCTCGTCTAAACCAGGGGCCTTGCGTCGTCTAAGCTTCATTATGTGTGAGCGAATTTCTGCCTCTGTAGGTGGTCCCTGTGGGGCCGGCCACTGAGTGGTGGAGCCACTTAGCTGAGCAACAGAGTGGTCGCGGTTGATTGAATTGGCTAGCGAAATGTTCCCTCCAGCGGTCCATTCGCCTTTCTCTGTTGGTAATCAACGACCCATCTGCTTCCGTGATGAGTTCGCTCACGCTGGGCATTCGGGGTCCCGTGGAGCGTATAAGCTGGAACAATTTGCGGGTGTTGCCAACTGCTTGGGCTGCTTCCATCTCGCTTGCCCGCTCTTCCCACCATGATTCTCGGTCCGTTTTGAGGCTGGTCTTCAACTGGTGGCGAATTTGCCTGCGCTGTTCATCATATCTTTCCCCGGAGGTAAGGAACGCTGTTGGTCAATTAATTTGGCTGTAGCAGCAGATATCCAGTTGGAATCTGTTCGCTTGGATGTTCCACAGCTTTCCAGGCCAGCATGATACATTGCGCTTTGGATTTGAGCCCAATGCTCCTCAATATTATCGGGATGGGGTCCGAGTGCATTAGATAGGGCCGTTAGATAGTTCTCTGCCACTGATCTATCTGATAGTTTAAGCGTATCCAGCCTCGTGATATTTTTCTTACGCGATCCGCTGAAACGCATAGTTAAGTTTGCACAGACTAACGCGTGGTCTGATGATAGGCAGGTCGACCAATATGATCTGCAGTCTTGCACACTGGAACGCCATCGATAACTGATCGCAATGTGATCAATTTGTGTCCAGAGTCCTGTCGAGGGGATCTCCATGTTGCTGACCGTTGTTTGGAATGTCGGAAGTTGACGCTGCTGAGAAATAGGCGGTGCTCAGCACATAGACTCAACAGGCGTTCACCGTTGTCTGATCGGACGCAATCGAGACCATATGGACCACCGAGGTGTCGTTCACTTTGTGAGAGGCGGCCAACTCGGGCATTAAGATCGCCAGCCAGGATGACAATATCCGACTTTCGCGCTTTACGCAGTAATTCGTCTAGACTTCGGTAGAATTCGTCTTTCGTTAAATCAGCACTGCAGTCAGTGGGGGCGTAGGCTGCGATGACGAAAAGAGCACGAGTGTTCTGCCTGTGTTGACTGATTTTGCATGAGCCACCAAGTCGGACGGCGCACAAACGGCTATTGACAGGTAACCAGTCAATCAAGGCTGCTTTGGCGCGTGAGCTCAGGGCAATACCAACTCCTGCAAGTCCCGCTGCCTGGGCCTCTTCATCACCAGATACACGCAAACGGAACTTGACGCCGGTATTATTCGGTGAGCATAGGTTTATCACATGACTAGAGTCGTGTAAGCGCGTTTCTGATAGGCAGCAGATGTCTACTCTCATCATTTCTAGTGTACGAGCTAATCCAGCCTGTTGTCCTGTTTGTCTCAAGGTCCTGACGTTGAATGCAGCTAGCTTGAAGGGCATACAGGGTTTCAAGAAGTGAGCAATGTGGCTTGGCTGTTCTGTGTTTGGCGAGCTTGAAGGAGCATCTTGACGAGATTCATTGCTTGTGTGAGGGGCGTGGGATATAAGGATCGGCATGTGATGTAATGTAGCGAACGTAATTTGTGACAGCAAGTTGTGGTTGAAGTGGAATCCATGGTTCTTGTTGTAGGCGACATACTACCCGGTTGTCAAGGCCGAAGTAGGGGGTTAGCTTAGGGGACCCCACCCGGAGCCTTTGACTCAAAAGTCTTCCCGCAAGGCAGCAGGGATTTTTCCTCAGGGTTCACTCTCGAAGCCTTTCCCGCAAACGGGTATGCCGCAAGGCAGCGGAGGTTTGGAATCAGGGTTTTCCTTCCCTTAGATGGACTGCCCTCCCAGGCTAACGAGCTCCATCTGCCCGGAGCAAACTGGTTTAGAGGCGCCAGTCACCCGCCTTCGCCCTTTCTCCTGTCAGTAGAAGCAGTTCCGCCACGTACAGGCCAGGAGCTGGGCTTTGGTTGTCAGAGGCTGTTTGAAACGCACGCCTTATGGGAGCATTTTTAGACAGTGGGAGCTCATCCCCACTGTCACCCCCGGCTGTGAAAACCTTTGGAACCTTTCTAACCTGTGCGATCAATCACGTCGAGGAATTTTTAGCGTGATATCTAAATAAGGTGCGGTATCATGAAAAATGAGAACACATTTTCGTAAGCGAGCCTGCACGCATGTGCAATCGTGCAGTATTTCTGTGCTGTACGGCTAACATCGTGCTAAATTGATTGGTCAACGGTAGTGAGCTGCATGCTGAAACACGCTGGAGTCTCACTACCATTTCTATTTCTATTCCCCCCTCATCTCTGTCTAGGCCTGGGCAACCTGACAGTATCTTAGCCCACATCATCATCATCAGAGACAGCAATACACCGGTAGCACGTACCGAATGCTTAACTGCCATAATCTTAGCCCACGTGCAGTCTCTGACTGTGCGGCACTTTGCCTGGATCAGGCTTGTGCTTTCATTCCATTCCAAGCGAGCAGCAACAATTCCTGGATAATATGGTATGAAAGCATAAGCTCGATCCAGGCAAAGTGCCGCACAGTCAGAGACTGCACGTGGGCTAGGATACTGTCAGGAAGCCCAGGCCTAGACAGGTATGAGGGGGGAATAGAAATGGTAGTGAGACTCCAGCGTGTTTCAGCATGCAGCACACTACCGTTGACCAACCAATTTAGCACGATGTTAGCCGCACAGCACAGAAATGCTGCACGATTGCACATCCGTGCACACAATTCCTGGAACTTATACATACGCAGGACTGCAGTATATCTTCATATATTAGTGCGGAATTATGAGGTTGACGTAAATGAGCCTGTTTCATATACATTGCTGCGCAGGTCTTAAACACACGGCTAAACACAACCGCCACTGAAAGCAACTGCTACATCTGAAAAAACGTCAGGCAATATCGCGGACATCTGATTACAGTACTGTGAACTTACCGGATAAAACAGGAATCGCACCCTGACAATCGAGGAGACCTTTGAATGAACCGAGAGAAGCGGCCTCAAAAAGCGTGCCTGGAAGAGTGTTCCACTGACTGCACACTCTCACAGAGAAAAAGCTGTGTCGACATTCAAGCCTGCTTTGTTGATGTAACAGTTTGAGCTCATGTCCTCGGAGGTTAGTGCTTGGAGAGGGAACGAATATGGAGTTGCATGGATGGGAGGGGTTAGTCAAGATCCGGTAGGTAAGTAACATGTCACCGCGGTGAAGACGGTAGGTAACGGAGAATATAACTAAACTGTGTAACTTTTCCTCGTAAGACATGTTGTGCATATATATATATATATATATATTTACACAATCATTTAAAAATGAAAAAGTGCCACCCGGCAATGCACGAGAAAAAGAAGGAAAGAAAAAAAGGTACAATACGAGGGGGAATTTTGTTGTCCATTGTTCCACATGTCGATTTTTTGATTTTTTTTGTGTTTTTTTTTACAAAGTTGAGGGAGGAACACAAAATAGAATGCACTCTCTCCACTGTTGCCGATTCTCAGCCATCGTCGACAGCGTGTCAAGCCACAGACACTCACTATCCCTTGGACCCCACCCAGGAAGCCGCGTTCGTCCGACCCGAGCTAAACCCGACGTCAATCGTTTTAAGGCCTTCTTCCAGGTCAGCGGTTGTCCACCTGAACACCGCCGCCAGCCTGGGCCAACCGACACACGCAGCGCGCGGAAGGGTAGGCGCTCAGGCTTCATTCTCAAGACATGCCCTAGCCAGCGGAGACGGGAACGGTCGATCAGGTCTCGTAGCATCAGGCTGTCCCACCTAGAACACGGTGCCTCACTTCAACGTTGCTAGTGCGGTGTTGCCACCACACTCGTGCAAGCCTCCGTAAACATCGATGTTCAAACACCTCCAAGCGCCGGAGCTCCTCTGCGCGAACTGCCCAGCTCTCGCACCCGTAAAGCAAGACCGACATGACTGAGGCCAGGTAAACTCTCCCCTTGAGTCTCAAACTCACGTCAGACCGCTTCCAGAGATGACCTAAACTAGTGAACGCGAAGCGAGCTCTCGCAATGCGAGAGCCGATCTCACTTCCATGTTGTGCATACCACGGACAAGCTTTGTCGCACGTCGCTGGGCTTTTTCGAGAAGGGACACGTCTTTGCATAGCCAAGGCTGCCAAGCCTGTACTGCGTACTCCAAGTGTGGACGGATGTAGACATTCAGCAGTGTCGAGAAGAGAAACCGGTCAAACCTGTCCAAAGCGCGGCGAAGTAAGCCAGTGTTGCGATTGGCTACTGCTCGTTCGCATTGCGTGGTGCAACCGAGATCGTGCTGGATGATGATACCGAGATCCTTTTCTTGTCGAACACTCTGAAGTACTGTTGAGCCCAAACTGTAAGCGACCGGCGATCTAAGCTGCGTCGTAATTTAGTATCCTGAATAAAAGGCACTTGTTCGTTTAGGATCAGAATATTTCTGGTCCTAGTTTTTATACGTTTCCCAGGAACAGCGCCTTTTTGCAACGCTCGCAATTCACTGCGGATTGAAGCTAATTGCGAGTTAATTGTCGCTAAATTGCTGAGACGCGGCTCGGATTCCTTACTTGTAGGTGAGTGCGCTGCGGCGATGGCTGCGGAACCCGTGCTGTTCCGATGTGAGGTTGTTTGCTTCCAGGTGATTCATTATTGAGTCGGCCAGGATACTCTCCATAATCTTGGAAATAATGGGAAGAAGGGTAATTGGACGGTAATTGCTCGGCATTGTACTGTCACTGGATTTAAATATAGGGGTGATAAGTCCATCTTTCCCTTGTTGCGGTACTTCTGTGGCGTCCAAAGAACGCTGGAATAAGGCTGCTAGGTAGTCTGAGATTATGGGCGCTGCGGCAATTAAAGCTTTTGGGTATATCCCATCGAGCCCCGGGGATGCGTTTTGTCGCATACATAGTATTTTTTTTCACCTGATTTGTCATCAGGTACCACGGTTCACAACTTTGCAAGAGATTTTCATTTTAAATGATGTGTGAATATATATATATATAATAAAAATGAAAATCTCTTGCAAAGTTGTGAACCGTGGTACCTGATGACAAATCAGGTGAAAAAAAATACTATGTATGCGACAAAACGCATCCCCGGGGCTCGATGGGATATACCCAAAAGCTTTAATTGCCGCAGCGCCCATAATCTCAGACTACCTAGCAGCCTTATTCCAGCGTTCTTTGGACGCCACAGAAATACCGCAACAATGGAAAGATGGACTTATCACCCCTATATTTAAATCCAGTGACAGTACAATGCCGAGCAATTACCGTCCAATTACCCTTCTTCCCATTATTTCCAAGATTATGGAGAGTATCCTGGCCGACTCAATAATGAATCACCTGGAAGCAAACAACCTCACATCGGAACAACACGGGTTCCGCAGCCATCGTTTATGCACCACAAACCTCATACTTGCGCGCGATGACTGGACCAAAGCAGTTGATTCCGGCTTGGGAGTAGAAGTTGTTTACCTCGACTTTTCCAAAGCCTTTGACCGTGTTGACCATAGTATCCTCTTGCACAAGCTCCAGTTTTATAAAATCGATGGTCCCCTTCTGGCATGGATAAAAAAATTCCTGCAAAATCGAACTCTTCGTGTGCGTGTCAGGCAATCCCATTCGGAGAGCTTCACAGCGACCTGTGGTGTCCCACAGGGATCCGTACCAGGCCCACGATTGTTTCTCATTTTCATCAATGATATCGGGTTAACAATAAAGTCACCATTTCTTATGTTCGCGGATGACATCAAGCTTTGGCGACATCAGATGACCACGACAAATTGCAGGCCGATCTAGATGTGCTACACAAGTGGTCATCTGAAAATCGCTTGAATTTTAATACATCGAAAATTATATTTACCATCGCGACGTACTTTCTCCTACACAACATGGATTTATCAAAGGTAGGTCTTGCTTAATCACAAGAGAGGCTTGGGCTGATGCAAATGACAATAAGATATCTGTCGATGTGATATTCTTCGACTTTTCGAAAGCTTTTAATAGGGTCAATCACCGGAAGCTGCTGCATCGATTGAGCATATGGGCTTGGAGGCTCGCTTTTGAAATGGCTTCATAGTTTTATCGCAGATCGGCAATGGGCTGTGCAAATCAACGTGTCACTTTCTCGTTGGAGGCCTGTCAGCAGTGGTGTACCACAAGGGTCGGTTTAGGCCCTCTCTTATTCATTCTTTATGTGAATGACATAACACATAGTCTGCAATCAACTTGCTTGATGTTTGCAGACGATCTGAAAAT